>BJBW01011218.1:0-31839 GCA_004320125.1 Scolopax mira | reverse complement strand
CCAGAGGTCCCTTCTAACCCCATATCATTCTGTGATTCTATGGAAAAGAACCAATTCCCCCACTCCTTTCCAAGCAAACTCCTGTGCTTGAGCCCAGTTACCAGTCCAGTGCCTCATGCAGGACTGGTTTCCAGTCATCAAGAGCCATTAAAGCTGGTTTTAGGTGGAGACAACACACAGGAGAGCTGGGATGGTGAAACCCAAGGCACTTATTAAACTCTAAAGCTGTGTAATAGGTGTGGGTGTGTGTGGGGGGGTGTGTTTTTGCATGGCTCAACTGCTGGCCTGGGGGCGTGTGGTCTTTGGCAAATGAGGTGCTGCTTGGGTGGTGGGAGACCCTTGGCTGACACACTGAAATGCTCATCAACCATGTCAAAACAATCCCGGGAAGGTCGGAAAATTCGGCTGGCATGGACATCAGCGTGAGCCCTGGGAGCCAGAATCAACAGCAGCTTGGGGAGAGAAGGAGCAGAGGGGATTACAGGAGGAGGGGGGGGGGGGGGTGTAGGTCTGCAGGGAGGCAGTGAGAGGGCTGCAAAAGCAGCCTGGTCTTACCTGCACCGTAAGGATTTGAAGACCTCACTGCCCAATTGCCACGATGCTGAAGGATCAGAGCGGCTCCTTCAGCCCCAGGGTATCAGCAGATGAAGGCTGAGGGAGCCCTGAGCATCCTCACTCTCCTTAAGCAAATATTTTCCCCTCTTTATCCCTTGTCTTCTTCCGAAACCAGAGATAAATTCAACAGAGCTATGGAATGTTATTATTAGCGTGGCTGTGAACCAGGATCTAGGTGGGATGAGGAGGGAGAGGAAGCATCCCCTTCCTGCTGAGGGTCAAACCTTGCTCCCCCCACCCCAGGCAGAGGATAAGGGGGTAGCATCCACCTCCTCTCCGCAGGCTCCAGGGATGGCCAACAACGCCTCCAGTGGCCCAAAGACCTGAGCTTGGGTCACCACCCTCAGCTCCCAACCTGCTGCTCGGCCAGCTGGTGCCACCTCCTCGCCTTGGCAAAGGCAGAGAGCTCAGTGTAACGTGCTAATGACCAGCTGGCCCTGGAATCTGCTTTGCCCGGGGCGGGGGGGTAGGGGGGGGCTGGGGCAGGAGGGAAGGAGAGGACTTGGCTGCCAACAGAGCTGGAGGAAACCCACAGCAGGATGTGGGCAGCCTGAGGGGTCCTCACCGCCTGATGGGTCGGCCAGATGCTGCTTGGTGGTGGCTGGGATCCTCGTGCCATGACATCCTTCCCAACATCCAGGAGGATGCTAGGAGCTGGGTAGACAGAGATGCTCGGGCAGGGAGACCAGGTTACTGGTTGGGGGGGGATCTGCTTCAAGGCTGTGTTTAATTAGCATGGAGGTGGTGGAGATACTGGTGATGGAGAAACTGATGGTGGAGATAATTCATCCTGGCACAGGGACATAGGCCTGTTGGAGCAGGGGTCCAGGGGAAGCAAGTCCAGGGGAAGCCCTCTCAGAGGGCTGGAGCTCCTCTCCTACAGGTTGAGAGAGTTCGAGTTGTTCAGCCTGGAGAAGAGAAGGCTCTGAGGAGACCTCGATGGCAGCCTTCCAGTACCTAAAGGGTGCCTGCAGAAAAAGATGGAGTGGGACTTCTTACAAGGACACGTAGTGACAGGACGAGGGGTAATGGCTTCAAACTGGAAGATGGTAGATTTAAATTAGATATCAGGAAGAATTTTTTCACTATGAAGGTGGTGAGTCACTGGAACAGGTTGCCCAGAGAAGCTGTGGATGCTCCATCCCTGGAGGGTTGGATGGGGCTGTGAGCAACCTGGTCTGGGGGGTTGGAACTCGGTGATCTTTAAGGTCCCTTCCAACGTAAAACCATTCTGTGATTCTTCTCCATCTCTGGACCCACACAGCTTGACTCAGGGATCCCCAGAGATGCGGGGCCAGGAGCGTAGGGCTGGGAGGCAGCTGCAGGGAGCCCTGAGCAGCCACAGACCCTGGGCTGCAGGAGGGGAAGGCAGCTGTGTCCATCTCCCGGAGGGAAGGGGGGTGGAAGGGCTTAGCTGGCTCCTCTCTCTAGCTGTTATCCCACCCCCCTGCTGCAGACAGCCCCCCGAGGAATGCCAGCCTTCCCCCCCTCCATCCCAGCGCCTTGGAAACATGGAGGTGATTTATTTAGCAGAAGGATTTCTCTGCAGGGCCAGTCCCCGGCGCTCGCTGCCCGCCCTGCCCACCGCAGACGTGAGAGCAGGCTGCCCGGAGAAAACTACCTCTAATTAGAGAGTGGAGTTAAAAATACCCCACGGTCCACAAAAGAGAGGGAGGCAGACAGGGAAAAGGCACATGCCGACGCGACTGACGCCCCGGGAGGGAGACGAGATTAGGAGCCACTCAGCCTCACACGTAGAAAGGCTTCAAAATAGACGAGCATATGCCTGAGCGATGGGCTGGGGAGCAGCAACGGGACTGGCGTGGGAGTGGGGTGGTGGTCTGGGACAGCAGGGAATCAACAGCTTGTCGAGGGAAAAAAAAAAAAAAAGAGATGCCATCTTAAGCGGGGAGCGAGGGGAACTGCAGCGTGAGTGCAGCCAGGGAACACCCCCCTCACCCCCCTCCTCCCCAGCAGCAGAAGCAGCGTGGAAGGAGGAGGGATGGAGGCTGGATACCTGCTGCTGCTCCCAGAGAGGCTGAGAATGCTCTTGGGTAAAGGGCACCTCTGCAAAGGGCTTTGAGATCCTCAAATTGTGTGTCAGGAAGAGTGTCGTTTTTACCCACAGAGCCTAAAGGCTCTCTAGAAAGTCTCCAAGGCAAGGCAGGACTTGGCTTCTGAACATCCTGTCCAGCCCCACAAAGGGGAAACGGCCTCAGGGCTACAAGCCTGAGTGGGGTGGCATCCTGCTCACCTCTCCGGGGAGGCTTTCCCTCTCTGCTGGCTGATTCTTGTCACCTATTGCCCACCTCACCTGGGGCCTTCCCACTGTCACACGCAAAGATGGCTCTGGAGATACTTCAGACCATCTAACAAACCCCCTGGCTGCTGGCATTTGCCCCCACCCGAAGCAAACACGGTGGCCCACTCCTGGGTGTAAAGAAGTTTTCCTTCCACGCTGAGCAAAGCGAGTTCCCAAACTCTTGCAGCGGCCTCGGTGCCTGCCAGGAACCTCCTGCTTCCCGGGAGAGAGCAGATCTGCCCGCTGCAATCACGGCTCTGGAGTTAAAGAGGTGTCTGGAGCTGGGGGAAGGTCCAGATGGAGAGCCCCGAGGGCTCGGGCAGGCTGCTCCTCCGCACGCAAGGGATGTCACAGCTCGTTGGCAGAGTCCTGGGAGCCCTGGTGCCTTGGATAATAACCTTCCCCGGTGCCTGCCGTTGTGTACTGCTACTGAAAACTCATCCTGACAGGCACAGCCTGTTGTCACAGGTCTGAGCAGCTTCTTCCCAGCAGGGCTTGAACCTCAGTTTGGGCCTCCAGGCACTACAAGCATCAAAAGGACATCCATTTTCTCCGAGTGGCCTTCAGAGCCCAAACACTTGGTGGACAACACGCTCCGTCCAACCCTTGGAAATCCCCAGGCTTGGTTTTTTTTTTTCCCCCCCAGTTTAGTCCTCACTCACCTTCTCTCCCTTCCTACAAGTGCCAGGAGCGAGGTCCCACTGCCTCACCCTGCACCTCCCCCACTGCCACCACCACCAATTGTCCCCGGGACGGGTCACACAGCGCTTTCTTCTCCATCACCTTCCACCACAAGCCTTTGCTGGAGCTGGGGGTTGCGGGAGGGTGGGGGGGCTCCTTGTAAAGACACATCCTTCCTCCCTCCTCCTCACCCTGGAGATTCGAGCACGGATGGGAAGCTCTTCAGCGAACAAAGAAATCATAGGAAGAGGCAGGTTTATGCTTCCCCTCATCATGCCCGAATACACCCCTGTGCTCTCAGCACGTATTTTATTTTAGCTACTTGTTCCAACATTAAATAATGAAACGGGAGCTCCAGCTGCTTGGGAAGAGTCAACGCTTTGCTGGCCAGGTCTGATGGGGGCTCTACAGTCCCTGGGTAATATTTACAGTGACTTCTCTCACTTGTTGAGTTTCACGTTTCAAAGGGCTCCTCGGTGGCGCCGGCGGGTGGAGAGGCAGAGCCTTTGCCTGCGATAAAACCACGGAGGCAGCAGAAAAATAGAAAAAAAAAAGAGAGAAGAGCTTGGGCACGAGCCATATCTGCCTGAGAGAGGTGGTTGGCACCGGCGTCCCGCGTGAGGGTGAGGAGATGAGATGATGCTCAAGGTTTCACGGCCCTGGTGTTATCCGTGAAGGTCACACCCTGCTTTGCCTGTTGACTTCAAGCCTGGCCTCTGTCTGCATCGATTATTCACAAGCACCTTCTCACTCTGCGTGCCCCCAGCTAAGCTCCAGCAGCCTGGAGAAGGAAGTCAAGGCTTAGAGGAGAACCTTAGCACTGATCCAGCTCCCCCTCGGGTGGCCCAGATGGCCTGGGGACACTGGGGCACCGCACCATCCTCTGCCTGCTGCTCATCTCTGGTCCAGTCTGGAGATGCTGAGACCAGTTTCCAGCCTGGTCCATGGAAAGCCCTCAGCCCAGGCTGCTGCAGACCCTTTGAGGGTCCACGTTTCTCCTGGCCACACAAACACAATTTAAAAGGCCCCCGAGGAGCTGGAAACTCTCCCTTCCTCTCTCATTTCCCCTTTCTCAGCCCCAGTCTTCCCTCATCAGGCTCCTGCAGGAAGCTAAAGAGGAGCCTGACACCTGGGCGATCACGCTTTAGGGATGATTATACTCTGCACCATCATATTTTACACCTCCTGTTGTTTTGGCCCAAACAGACTGTGTTAAAATGACTCCTTACTCTTCAGGGACCCAACCCCACGGCTGCCGGAGCCGGGTTTTAAGCCACACGGTCTTATTAGGCGATCCCTTCCCCCTCATCCCCAGTGAAACCTCCCATCTGGCCATCAGAATCCATGAGAACCTCCGCATTCATTTCACCGGGCTCAGATCAGCCCTTCAAATCTACTCATTAGCGTCTTGAGACGTAGATCTACCACGTTATCAAGCTAAATACCAGGTTTTACATCCCTTTAATTTCTCCCAGCTCTGCCGAGCTGGTTTACGGAGCAGAGAAGAGCTCAGTTTTCATTCCAGCTGCTTGATCTTCAACGGCATCCTTAATTACATCCCCATCACACGCTGCTGACAATTAGTGACGCAGGAACCAGCATTAACCCGGCCCGAGGGGCTGAATTCGGGGCGAGTGGCCATCAATGACAATTTTTGGGGGTGTTTTTGTTTATTGTTAATCATAGAAAAAGGCTTAGGGATGGTTTTGAGGATGCAGCTCGGGATGCTCTCCGTGCGAAGGCACTTTTTAGGGCAGAATCACTAAATGGAGCCCGTGGCCGCGGCGGAGACGTTTGGGGACAGGATGGGGGGGGACTCATGGGAAGCTCCTCCAGGGAAATGCTGTGTCCCAGCTGCTCCGTCGCTTTCCTGGGAAGTCAGTTCAAAAGTTAGAGCAGAACGCAGGGTTCAACGGGAAATAGCTTTTTTTTGAGGGAAAATTCTCCCAGAGAAATCCTGCTTTTGGGAGGTTTGTCTCAAATACAGGTCGGGGGGGAGGGGGGGATCTTTAGAGCACAAATTTGAGGTGGGTTTTGAAAATCAAAAATATTGCCTTGAAGCTAATTTGCTGGTTCAAATAACACACACCCCCCCCCAAAAAAAAAACCAAAACAAAACCCAAAAAAACATTTAAAGTCTTCCCAGCTCCTTCCTCTGGGTGATCCCCTCCACGGGAGGGAATTCGGGGTGGGCGCCTCTTCCCACCCGAAGTTTCCCGGCGGGAGGATGCGTGGGCTGCGTGCGGGTCGGTATATCGTCGTCGTCCCCCCTCCCAAATTTTCCCCTCAACCCCCCTTAGAGGCGGGGGGGACACACATTCCCATCCTCGGTAACTCCCCTCCCTGCGGTGCCAGGCGCCGGGATCCGCTCCTCCCCGCCCGGTTTCCGCGGCGACGGGACGGCGGCACCCCCTCCAACCCCCCCCCCTCCCCATCCCGCCCCCGGGGCTCCGCCGGTCGGTCCCGTCCCCCCGTGTTCCCCCCCCCCCGCTTTCCCCGCCGCCCGGGCAGTGCGCAGGCTCGGCTCCGCACACCCCATCATGGCGCTGCGGCGGCCGGCCATCCTCCTGCTCCTCCTGCCTCTCCTCGGTGAGTCCCGCACGCACCGGAGCCGTCCCGGCGACCAGCGGCAGCTCCTCGCCAGCCCCGGCCCCGCATCACATACACACACCCCCCCCCCTCTGCGGGACACAGCGGGGAAAGGGGGGATGCGCTGCCCCGGTGGCGATCCCGGGGAAGGCGGAGGGGTGGGGGGGTAGAAAGGGGATGCTCGGACCCGGGTCCGTTGCGGGATGAGCGCGGGGGGAAGGGATGCGGTGCCCCGATCGGTGGGCCAGGGGAGGGCAGGGATGCGGTGCCCCTCACCCCTGATAACGAGGAGGGATGCGGTGCCCCCCCGACCCTCGGGTCCGGAGAGCGATGCGGTGCCCCGACCCCCGCTACCGGGAAAGGATGTGATGCCCCGGACCCCCTGGGAGGGCAGGGATGCGGTGCCCCTCGGTCCCGGGGAGGGATGCGGTGCCTCGACCCCTGGGTCCCTGGAGGGGATGCGGTGCCCCTCGATCTCGGGAAGGGATGCGGTGGCCCTGGGTCCCGGGGAGGGGATGCGGTGCCCCGACCCCTGGGTCCCGGGGAGGGATGCGGTGCCCCGACTCTGGGTCCCGGGGTGCCCCGACCCCGGGGTCTCTGGAAAGGATGCGGTGCCCCGACCCCTGGGTCCCGGGGAGGGATGCGGTGGCCCCGACTCTGGGTCCTGGGGAGGGATGCTCTGCCCCAACCCCGAGAGGGGGGGGGGGGGATGCAGGGACCGGGAATCCCGGGACAAGGACTCGCCGGCTCCCCCACCGGGAGCGTGGGGAGGAGGGGAGGGGGGGGGGCACACACAAGAGAGGGGGGTACAACCATCCCAAAACTGCAGCTCAGCGAGGAGCGGGTCCAGGGATGAGGGTGCCAGGAATGTGCAGGCTCGGCAGGCGGGCAGGGCGGACACTAGTGCCTATTCAAGCCCAGGCACAGGCTCCTATTGTTCCGGGGGGCCCCGCATGAAATGTTTGCAGTTTTAATTGCAAAAACATTTGCTAATTCCGCTCAGGAATGAAATTTGGGGTCATTTGTTGTCTGGCTATTAATAGGGATGGAGGATGAGGAGGGGGGAACAGCAGCCGGTGGGGCTTGCGTTGCCCTCCCCCTCCCCGTCTGTCCAGACGGCAGAAGGAGAAAATGGGATGGAGTGGGGTGAGGGTGAGGACCAGCAACTGATTACTAAAATACACGTGTGTACAGACACACAGATAACTTATTTTGGGTCAACTCAAGGCTGCGGTGTATTGAAATATTCCAAACAGTTAATCCAAGGGCAAAACAATTCTCCAAATAACTTGCGGAGCCTCTTGGGCCTCCATAAAAAGTGAGATTTGGGCATCAGTTACCAAAAAAAACCCCACCCAAGCCAGCGGAGGGGTGAGATGGTGACTGTGACACTCATCTGCGATGAGGAGGTGGTTGTCACGCGCTCCGGGGTCTGCTCTTTGCTTGCTTTTCCTGTGGTTTGTAGCAGAATTTTCAGCAGGAGAAACGGGGGGCACCCAATCCTGGAAGATGGTGTAAAGTCTTCCCGGTGCTAACTCTGGATCCGGCTGCTCCTTTTGAAAGAGGAAAAAAATTTAGGGATTTGACGCTACTTTTCCTTAGAGTTGGGACCCAAGGTAGGAAGGTACCCTGTTCCCTTCCTCTGTTGTGTCAGTGCTCAAATGTCCTGTTGAATCTGGCCTACAAGACAGCAAGAATGGAAACTGAAACAGTTCCACATTTCTTTAGACGACCAAAAGTTGCTAAAACCAGCCCAAAATCCACTCGTTTCCCACCTCTGCCTGAGAACGAGCAAAGCAAGTGGTAACAGGGTCTGTGCTCTCCATTTAAGCACAAAGAGCTGTGGCCAAATCCAAGTGCCTCATCCTATTTTCTAGCTGTTTTCAAATTTGGGGTGACACGTCCAGAAGAGCAGGGCCGAAGTGAGGATAAAAAAATAGTTTGTTCCACTAAAATTTGATTTTACATCCTGGGGGGACGGGGGATCCTGCTATGTTAAGGTTATTCTGTCTGTGGTATATAAAATTAAAGGTGTACTGAAGGCTGCGGGGTTGGTGCTGGATGGGGGTGGTTTAATGCATTTAGTAACTACTTGGGGGGAAAGAAAAAAGCCCCCCAAAAAGGAAGGTGACAAAGCCAAGAAGATGGGGAGATCCCAAGCTGCGAGACTCAGACCTGTGTGCTTGAGGTAATTAGGTGCTAATTAGACTAGAAGCGCTGCGGAGCTGATTGTGTTATTGCCAACATGGAGCCTCCTCTTCATCACGGCCTTTAAAAGCTGCCAGGGAGGAGGCAGCAATTTGGGGTGTCCCCAGCTCCAGGGGCTGAAAGATCTAAAGATGCTGCACGTCAGGGAAATAAATGCACGTCAGTGAAATCCGTGGTGGAAAGCAGGGGTTTAGGATGGCCACGATATCAGCTCCTACCTTGAGGTCTTTCCCTGTGGAAACGGGCATTTGGATTTGGAGGATTCCAGAGCTGTGGAGCCCTTCCCCAAATTTTCAAGTATTTCCAGATAAAACACCTCAGTACCTTATCATCCTCCATGGGGAGGACTGGGCAAGGCCCCTGGCACACCGCCGTTTTAAAGCCCGGTGTCTTCAAATCTCCCTTGGAATTAATTGATAATACATCGGATTTTGCAAAAAGGCTTTTCAAAACCTACAGACTAGAAGTTTTAATGTCTTTTTTTTTTTTTTTTAACTTTGGTGTGTGCATATATCTATACGAAGTCCATCTGTCCCAGCCACCAGCAACTGTTCCGAGTCAGCTGTCGGTGCCAAAATCCACTCGGTGGAAACGTCGTCAGCTCTGTCGCAGCCCCGATAAGTTGCCTGTTGGTATTTGCTGGTGGGAAGGGTTTGCAGTCTTGCTTTCTTTTCAACAGGCAGTAAAAAATCAGGACAAACAGCCCGGAGAGCCGGGCCAAAAGCAGAGGCTTAATAATAACATCTTCAAAAAACATTCTTAGGAAGGGCTTGGTGTTCTTATTTGGGTAAGAGATATCTGGCATCACCACCAAAGAGGGGTTGGATGCGCATCTACTTTACAGCTGTTGACAAAGAACGTGACACCAGCACATTCCCTTTCGCTCTAAATACTTCTGAGAATTGCTGGAAACACAAGTCCATCCGAAGAATAAAATGTGTTTTCTTGAAGTGAGGAGGAAGAGCCATGGCCTGAGATGTCGCTCCCATCCTGAACTTAGGTTCTTGTGCTGACCTGTTTGTTTTCCTTCTACGGGTTGAATTCTGGGTCTCGTGGCCTGCCTGTTTTTGCAATTATCCATCCACACACTGAGGATTTGCACCAGGGGTTGCCAAAAATCACCTAAAACGAGTAAATAAAGGGGAATGAGCTGCTGCCTTTAGCTTCTCCCATAAGGACAAAAGCTGCTCTGTGTCGTGGCTGTGGGTGGGCTTGGGTTTTGCACCTCCTGCCAGTTCACCCCCAACTTTGGCCCTCTCCAAAGGGTAAAAACATTGATTTTAGCCCCCGCTCGCTCCCTCTTGGATGGTTATTTCAATTTCTCCCAGGGCTATTTGTCCTCCTCGGCGAGGGGTGTTTATTGAGTTGTCTATTGAGAGCTGATTGCATCAAGCCCCCCGATGATGATCCAGAGCAGGTTGGGGAACCCCTTTCCAGAGGGGAGAGATTCCCACAGACCTACAGGACCCCCGAGTTCTTTGCTGCAAACATGCCCCCTCCTCCCCGACAGGATAAAACAACCGCTCTCCGCGTGCAAGCTGGTGGCCTGCTTTGAAACTGCTGTTTATATAAAAAGAGATGAATCCAAGATAGAAAATTAATTAGGATAATTACATTCTCAATCTGGCTTCTCCATCGACTGGAATATGAGCTGCGCTGTCTTTTTCCGATTGATAAGGGTTGCCTTCCCTCTGCCCCCCCAGGGAGTATCGTGTTTTTATGAGAGACAGGATCAAAATCAAATTCAACCACTAATTGCCGGCTCGGTGGAGTGGAGGAGTAAGGGTGTGTGCTGCACAACAAACCCCATCCCTTCGCTGAGTCAGGGCACGGCCTAAGAACCAGCTAATGGCTTTAATTGCACTAATGAATGTTCTGGACGCAGTCTTAATTTTCACCCAAAGGGGCTGGATTGCTGTTTGGGGACGGTGCTGGCAATAGCTGCGCTTGGGGCAGAGGAAATACCTGCTGGGATGCAGTTCTCAAACTCCCAGGGCTGGAAAAGAGAGTTTTCAGTTTTGGAAAAAATAAATAATAACATAAAAAACAGACTTTTTTTTTTTTTTGGCTGGAAAGCTCAGGTCTCTGTTTGCTGATGTGCCTTCAAGAGTGCTAACACCCTCAGTATTAACTTGAGATTAGAGGAAGTGGTGGGAGAGTTTAATTCTTTTTTCTGGAGACTCACCAGCAGAAGGATAACCAGCTCCTCACAAACTTCTGCTCCTCGGTTTAGATAAGCACAGGTCAAGCAGGCTCACCCTGGGAGGTGTGTGGAGGGAGGTGTGTGTATTAAAGATGTCTCCTGCTCAAGAATGGCCAGCTGGGGGTCTGTTACCCCGTCTCCCACCAGCAGTCGCCGGCTTTGATTGCGTTTCATCCTGTAAAGAAGCTTTGTGTGACTCCTGTGCACAAGTTCAGCTGCTTGACACACGCCTTGGAAGCGTGAAACCAAGACAGCTGCCTAATGGAGCTTGGGTGCCCAGACCTTGTTAGAGCAGCATCCTCAGCCAGGCCTCCAAATTTCGTAGAAAAAGCCGCCGATACGCAAGGAGTGAGGTCTGGAGAGGGTGTTCCTCTGCAGTCCATTCAGTGGCTCCTTCTTGGACATCTTTGGGTGTTGAAATGCCAGACAACTGGCAGAGAAAACTGCAGCAGAGAAAAGAGAGGTCCCACTTTATAAATTAGGAGTTGGCAACACACACACACAAAACAAAAACAAAAAATCTCAGCAATTTCTCCTGCTCCTGAGAGCACAGTAGGGTTGGGTTCCCAGGAACTCACCTGCAGAGCTGTCAAATGGGAATCCAGTCCACACCAGTGCTGGGCTGGCATGAACTAATTAACAGGAAACCCAGCCACACGGGTGCTGTAACCTGACAGCCCACGGGTACTTGAGATGAGCCCCAAAAATGGAATGGGAATTGTTCTGTCACGCAGGCATTGCTTGTCAGTATAAATAATGCAATGAATTGGGGTCTGGAGTGCCACCCCCCCCGCTGTGGGATGGAGCACAGGGCTTAACCCAGAGTCACTTCCAAGGGGAAACGAAGGTTTCAGCACAGCAATAGATGAAATTAAATTGTGTTCAAATAACGCTCAAGGTTTTTATTTTTTTATTTTTTTTTAAGTCATAAATCCCAGGGATTTTCAGAGTTAAAGCCAGAACACGCTCTAACCTACTCCCACCAACATACCTGATTATTGCAACGCAAAATGGGGGTTTTTAAGAGGCCTCTTAATTCATTGGGGCACAGCTGGCTCCTTCGAAGACATTGAGCTTTAAAACTGCAGCCTGCCAGGGACTTGCCACCTCTCTGGGCACGTGGCTAAAAGGCAGGGGCTCAGGGTATTTTTTTTTAACAGCGCTATTAAAAATATATTTTGGTGGCCTAGGTAAGATTTTCTGCTGAGCTGGAGAAATCCGCTGAAATCTAAGGGGATTTGTTGCCGTTATTAGGCTGTTTCTAATGCCCACAGCTTCTGCTGGAAAATCCCTGCCTTAGTAACTTCGGGACCGTTCCTCGTAGGAGTGGCCAGCGTTTGGCAGGTTGGATGTTTTTAGGAAACATTTCTTCACAAAGAAGGTCATTGGGCATTGGAATGGGCTGCCCAGGGAAGTGGTTGAGGGGCCATCCCTGGAGGTGTTCAAAAGACAGGTTGACATAGTCCTTAGGAATATGGTTTAGTGATTTTTGTCAGGGTGAGGTTGATGGTTGGACTAGATGATCTTGAAGGTCCCTTCCAACCTAGACAATTGTATGATGTAAAGTGAGGAGCGTTGGTTTAGACTTTTTTTTGGAGGGTGGAGGTGTAATATTTCTAAAAATTCAGGTTGACTGGAAGCATCCTCACTTCCCCGGTCATTCCCCCGACCTGAGACACCTGATTTTACTTGCCATTTTTGACAGTCTTGTCCAATATGCCTTAGGATGTGAAACCATGAAGTCCTTCAGTGGTGGCTGAAGGAGCCTGTAATATTCTATGTGTCCAAAGGAAGTCAGAATGCTTGTTTCATGAGTAATAAGCAAGAAATCTGGCAAACAGTGGCTAAAAAACTGATTTTGAGAATCCAAGCTCACCTTTTAGTTTTTCATTCCCAGTAGAAAGGTTCCTGACACTTTGTCTCTCCAGGGTGGCTGCGTGCTCTCTCCGACCTGCTCCAGTGGAGCAGCTGAGGACTTCATGATTTTATCCAAGCGTAAATGTAGAAGTCCCTGCTTGATCTGTGAGGCCACGATCAGCCACGGAGAAAACATTTTTGTGGTGCTGGGATGTTTTCCTTGAAAAACAAAGGCCTTGATAATTGTTAACTGCTTTTACCTGCGTTAGAGGAGCATGTACGGCTTCTGTTCATGGGTTGGGGTCTCTCTGCTAGGGGCTGTCATGGAATCATGGAACTGTCAGAGTTGGAAGGGACCTCTAGAGATCCTCCAGTCCAACTCCCCTGCCAAAGCAGGGCTGCCCAGAGCACATCACTCAGGATGGCATCCAGGTGGGGCTTGAAGATCTCCAGAGAAGGGGACTCCACACCCTCCCTGGGCAGCCTCTGCCAGGGCTCTGTCACCCTCACCCCAAAGAAGTTCTTCCTCAGATTTGAGTGGAACTTCCCATGTTCCAGCTTGTGCCCGTTGCCCCTTGTCCTGTCCCTGGGAACCACTGAAAAGAGTCCGGCTCCAAAATCCTGTCAACCCATCCTTTAGACAATTATAAACATAAATAAGGTCTCCCCTCAGCCTTTGCTTGTCCAGACTAAAGAGTCCCAGCTCCTTGAGCCTTTCCTCCTAAGGGAGGTGCTCACATCCCTTAATCATCTTTGTTGCCCTACGCTGGACTCTCTCCAGCAGTTCCCTGTCCCTCTTGAACTGGGGGCCCAAAACTGGACACAGGATTCCAGTTGTGGCCTCACCAGTGCAGAGTAGAGAGAGAGAATGACCTCCCTTGACCTCCTGGCCACACTCTTCCCTACGCAGCCCAGGATCCCATTGGCCCTCTTGGCCACAAGGGCACATTGCTGGTGCGTGGAAAGCGTGCTATCTGCCAGGACTCCCAGATCCTTCTCCTCAGAAGTGCTTCCCAGAAGATCCACCCCTCACCTCTATTGGTGCTTGGGATTCTTCCTCCCCAAGTGCAGGACCCTACATTTGTCCTTGTTGAACTTCATGAGGTTCTTCTCTGCCCAGCTCTCCATGGTGGCACAGCCCTCTGGAGTGTCAGACACCCCTCCTAATTTGGTACCATCAGCAAACTTGCTGAGGATACGCTCTGTCCCCTCACCCAGGTCATTGATGAGTACGTTGAACAGGACAGGGCTGAGTATTGACCCCTGAGGGACACCACTGTCAGGAACAAAAAAAGGAGAAAAAAACCTCATTATACCGATTTGTGTCCTTGCTCAATTGAAAGCTACCCAACAGACTAATTCATCGCGCTGCCATGAAGATGAGGAGCCTTCCTTTGAGGACTGGATGATGATGGCTGCATGAGCGGCCCTGGAATCACAGCAGTGGAAAGAACTCGAGTGTCCAGAGGCAAAGCAGCCCCGAGGATCCATTAAGGAGATGGCTGCCCGCTAATGGGCTTCCTCCCGAGGCGCTCTGGCCGCCAACACTCTCTTGAATGGTTTCCGGGAGCTTGCACGCTGAACGGCAGGGAAGGTGGTGTGAAGTCCTGCAGTTCTTGCTGCTTCTGCAAAACAGCTTTTATCCCCTCAAAGGGACGATACCGACAGCTATTTTTAATACGCACTTAAATCCTGGCTTTAATCTTTTTTTCTTCCGCATTGATCCATGCAAAAGCCCGAAAGGAAAATATTGCTTTACACCCGCCATGTCGTTTGGAGTTAGTTATTTTTAGAGCCAGGAAAACGTCCGCTGGGTAGTAGCAAGGTCCTTAGGAAGGGGAAATCCCAGCTCTGTGCCCTGCAGCCACTTGTACCTCTGGTCCAGCCTGGACTTCCCCGCCTGGTGGGAGTCCCCCATCCTTGAAAGAGTGGGTTTGAGGGTTTTTTGTGGAGGTGTTTAGAGACCAAGCACTAAGATGGAAGGAGTAATACACAACCCTCTGTTAGCCTGAGTGAGCTGTGCTTTGCTGCCAGGACTGGATGCACAAGCTGGGAAACAGGGTAGCTTTGACCCACCGTGGATCTCCTTGTAGCTCCTACAGCAGAGGAGGTGTTGGTTTCTTTCCCTCTTTGGTCTTAGCTACTCTGCTGGGATTGCACGTGGCGTACATCGGTGGGGCTGGTCTGACTTTTTGGGGAGAGAGGAGGCCGTGGCTTTTCTCCTTTCTTGTGCATGAGCATCGGGCAGCACTGATGGAGTTGCCTTTGAACTGATGATCTGGAGATGAAAGGCAGAGCGCCTTGTAATCGCCTCCCGCGTCTCGTGGGTTCTCCCTCAAGCAGAACTGGCTGTTTGAGTTGGTGAGCATCCCCAGATATCTGGTGTTTTCCCTCCATTTTGGCCAGTTTTCAACAGATCATAAATAACAGGGCAGCGCGGAGCTCTGCCTGCCAAAGCTGCCTTGTGCGTGCCGGAGGGGAGGTTAAACCAGGTACTAATTCCTCTCTTCTTCCATCAAAAAATGCTCTGGTGGGACTGGCCAACACACAGCTGTCCTCACCCACGGGCACTGCCTGCTCTCCCACACAAGAGGGCAAGATAAGCCCTTTGAAGTCTGCATTTGGGGCTGGCAGCAGCTTCTAAGGCACATGGGGACCTCCCCCCTTCTCCCTGTTGCCAACTGCGCCTTGAGTTCTCCAGCTCAACAGCTGAGCTACCATCGGAGCTGAGAAGTCCAGAGCACTGGGACTTTGCCAGGGGATAGAGGGGATTCTGGATTCCTGTTTGTTCACGTTTTTCTGCGAGCGTGGAAGGACTCGGGGGCTTTTTCCCCCCAACGTTGTGCCGAGGCATGCTCATCACCCACCGGCAGCCCTGCTGTTGGACAACAATAGTGATTGTTCTCCTCGCCCGGGGAGGCTCCTGGCTGAAGGCTCCTTGATCCTCCTCTTTCTGGAAATATTTGGAACAGATCTTGTTTGGCTGTTTGGAGAGTTTGACTCAGCTGTTAAATGACAAAGGCATGCTGGACCCAGGTTGACCGTGGTAACAAGTAGCTCTGCACGGAGGGGAGATGAGGGTCAAGTGCGGAGATGAGGCAGCAGAGCAGGCTCTCCCAGGGAAACAGAGGATGGGCAGTGACCTGGCCTCCACCTCTGGAGCTGGAACTGGGTTCCTGCAGCTTGTCAGGGGATCCCTCCCTAACCCTCTTGTCTGTGACACTGCCAAGTGTCTCCTGAGGAGAGCGTGTATTTGGAGCTTCTTGTGGTCTAAGCGACACAGATGTCCTAATTCTGGTTGCTTAAGTATTTCCCAAGAGCTTTCCAATTCCTGGCTCCTCCTCGGTCACTTCTGAGACACACATGCTGTAGGTCCCACATCTGTCACTCAGCTTCACGTGCTGGACGTGAGGCAAAGCCTTTCTCTGCTACAAAGGCTTCCCTTTTTTCCTCCCTTCTTGGTTTCCTTTGGTATCTGCGTCCCTCATTGAGAAGCAGTAGCTCCTTCAAAGAATTGCTGAGGGAACCCATTTGCAGAATTTACAGCTGCTTCCCCAGGCTTGAGTGTCCTCCTCTTTAAGAGCAAGCTGTTAAGCATGTTCTTAAGTGGGAAGATAAGTGGTGTTCCCATCCTTTCATCTTCTGGTTCAGAGCAGGCTGGAGATAACTGATAAGGGGATGACAGCCAGGAGGATGCATCGGCACCTTTGGATTTAATTCCTGCTTTGCGAGGCAGTCTTTAAAGCACATCTCTGGTGGGAACACAGGCTGGGAAAATAAAGCTGGTCCTTCCTTTCCCCAACATATGGCTTTCCCTCATGTCTCTGAGGCAGATCCTCGCTCTGTGCCAGCGGAGGAGCCGGTGCCGAGCGAGCTCCGTTCTCCATTTCAGAGCCCTCCTTCTGGTGCTGACATTCGAGGGACTTGGCTTGAGTTGTCTCCAGACACTGTTTCGGCTGGTGATTTCATTTCCACATTCCTTTTTTTTTTTTCCCCCCTCTCTCCTTTTACAGCAGCCCGTTGTGGATCTGAGCTGTGCGTTAAACCAGGGCTGTGTTTGGGGTGGTGGGAGCAGCGGTGGCCTCGGGCACGGTGGGCAACGGGGCATTCCTCCGAGTGTAGGGGAGCACACGGTGACAGCTTCACGTGGGTGGGGAGTCTTTAGACCACTCTTGAACAGACCCTGCATTCAGTTCCAGAATTCCTCGTTTAGTCCCCCGTCTGCTGCTGAAACAGGTGGCAAGCACATGCCCAAAAGGGTCTTTACTGGGGAGGGGGACGATAACACACGATGACACGGTCTTCAAGGTCAGCTGTATCCAGCCCACATTCCAGCTGGGATCCTGGATACAGGCATCTTCTGGCCTAGCTGGCTCTGGGCCATCCAGCCCAGAGGTTCCTCACCCTGCTTGTTGAAAAACAAACCACCTCAAAGTAGCATGCCCATGGGCTGAGCCTGTGCCCACCTGCTGCGGGTTCCTGCAAGGAAACGGGCAAAGTGATTTGGGCAGAACATGTCAAAACACAATGACTTTAAAGATCATCCAGTTCCAAACTGTTTCCATTGGGTTTGGAGGTGGAAACCTCTTTCACCTCCCACCAGACCAGGTTGCTCAAAGCCCCCATCCAGCCTGGCCTTGAACCTCTCTAGGGATAGGGCAGCCACAGCTTCTCTGGGCAACCTGGGCCAGGCTCTCACCACCCTCACAGCCAAGAAGTTCTTCCCCACATCTCATCTCCATCTCCCCCTCTTTCAGCATCAAACCATGACCCCTCCTCTCTCCTCTTGGGTTAAACAGAGACCTCTGCTCCCAGCACTCTGGATGGTGGCAAGATGATGCTACAAACCTTCCCAGAACAACCCCCTGGTTATCTGCCCCCTCTGCTTTATCTGGGGAGATGCTGCAGAGCCAAGCAGTGCCGAGCTCTTCCACCCAAGAGCTCATGCAAGCACAGCCCGAAAGGTGATAGAGGCTGAGCCTGCCCTCTCGGATCAGCCCCCGAGCGCCTCTGCACCTCGCTGTTACTCAGCATTTTTCACTGACAGGGAATTAAGTAGGATTTCTAGGTCATTGTGGGCCTGTCAGGAGGAATCGTCTCCCGTAGACCTCATTACCAAGGCTTTCTGCGATGCCAGACTTCAGAACAATTGCAGCCTGGTTCCCTAAGCACTGACTAATGAGACAGAGCTGTTAGCAGCAGTTTGCTAAATAAAGGCTGTTTCTGCCTGAGACAGAATAAAGCCAGACTGGATTTTCTTAGCTGTCGCTCACACAGAAGGTATTTCAAAGGACCCTTATTAAAATAATGAGCTAGATGTTGCTCTTGTGGTGGCTGCACGGGGTCGGTGCTTGATGCTGCTTGCCAGGCACTCCCCCCAAAGCAGTGACTTCAAGTAACTTGTGCTCAAATGACCTAAAAACCTCTCCAGCTTCCTTGGTTTCAAGGTATCTCCAGCATTTACCTGAGCTCCTGTGGCTTTGTCCTGCTCTGGACAAGCTGCTTGTGGTCCTCGGGGATCTTCATGTCCCTGGGTACCGTGGGATGATATTCTCTGATCTCTTGATTTCTGCTTGTACCTGGATGCTGAGCAGAGGGGACACAGCCCCCCTCTTGAGCATCCTGAGGCCAGGTAACTTCTGTGGCTGTTCCTGTAATGAGATTTGGTTAGATTTGTCATCCTACCTCTCTTCCTGTTGTCAGAAGGGCCTGGATTAAAGATGAACTTCTGGAGCAGGGTGGGATGAGTCTGACTGCCTCTGGCTGGAGCAGGCACAGGAGACCAGGGGGGGTTATTACTTGGCCACTTGGGAGGTTCGTTTCAAGTGGTGCTTTGATGTGTCAGTGGGAGTCCGTGGAAGGTGAGCGGTGTCTAGACAGGTTTTTCTCACTCCCTGTTGTTGTCCCTGAAGGAAGAGAAACGGTGCCAAACAGGCTGAACGGCTCCAGGATGCGAGAAGCCGAGCTATTTCTAGGAAGATGGAACAATGGTCCTTCAGGAGCAGGGCTATTTCTAGAAAGATGGAACAATGGTTCTTGGAGAACCCAAGCCAGCTCTCACTGAACCCTTGCCGAACCTCCTGCAGATGGAACCTCTCCTCTGTGCCCCACACACGGCCTGAACCCACTAACTGCAGCCAGATGCTATTAAGAGCGAGCGAGGGGAAGCCCAAGAGGCAGCCGATGTGTTTCCAGGTGAGCTGGCAGGGCAGAGAGGGACAGGAGAGGTCTGTGAAGCAGGGCTCTGGCCGGCAGAGTTGGGAATCCAGGAGGTCAGTCAATTTTCACAGCGTTGGGAGAGGGATCAGGCTGGTTCCAGCTGAGAAAAGACCTCCTCTGTACGGCTCGCTGGATGCTGCCAGGATTTGCCCAGCAGAGCTGGCCTGCGTGCCCATTAACAACTGTAGCCAGTGGTCCAGCTTCACTGGGAGGGGAGGAACGGGCAGGGGGTGATGTGCAGAGGCTTGTTGCTGGCTGGCAAGCTGTGCTGTCAGCGCTGCCTTGGCTCTGATGTGCCATCTCCCCCCCCCAGGCTGTTTGGGAGGGGAAGCAGAGACTGCATTCAAACAAGCTATTGTATTGTCTGTCCTTGGGCCCGGAGCCCAGCCAGGAGAGAGGGAGAGATGCTCTGGCAGCATGGGATGCAGGGGGCAGATGTTAGGGGAAACATACTCAGCTGTGAAACGCCGCCCTGGCTGGGATTTTCACAGGGAGCCTCCAAGGTTAAGTGCCCATGTGTTGGGATGGATACGTGGAGGTCAACGGGGAAATCCTGGGCTCCTGGGATTCCCGCTGGGCTCGGGGAAGCATTTTGAAGGCAGCTCTGGCCGCTGGGACAAGCCTGAAGGCAGCATCTGTGGGTCATCCAGGTGATGGCTGTTCTCAGCTCCATTTATTTAAGCAAAGGTGGGAGAAGGGCAAAGCCAGATTTCATCTCGTGGGGACCTCCAGAAGTGTGGGATTGAGCTCAGCCGGGGTCCCCTCCCCTGTAACCAGCTGCCAACTTCTGCAAGCCTGAGCTGGGAGCCGAGTATTTCCTGACCCTGCCTGTCCTCTCCCCTGGCCCCTGCCAAAGGAGGGCTCGGCCACAGGTTTCAAGCCGAGCTGGAAACTTGGCACCGAGGCGAGGAGCAGAAAAGAGCCCAGCTTGCTCTCCTCTGTCTGGGTTGGCTTCTGTGGGGAGTACAAATATGTTCCCAATCTGTCTGTTTGGCTGACGTGACTCCAAGACACACAGGCAACAGATAGGCTGACCAAGAAGGGGCCATTGTTAGAGGGACCTTCTTGACTGTGGCTCTGCTGTAACCAGCTGATGGCCGCTGCTCTCCAGCCCTGGGCCACAGCCTTCCCCCTGCTTCTCCCACAGCATCCCAAGCCCTCCATCCTCCGGGGCCCTCCAGCTTTAACTGCACATCATTAGCCCTGGACAAGCCATCAGGGTTCGTCCTCATTGCCCTGTTTGTCCATCCATGTGGCCTTTTGATGTGCACGCCCGTCTCTGGGCAGGCAGGTATGAAATCAAGAAGTAATAAAAGAAGTACAGAAGAATAAATAAAAGAAGTTGCCAGCGTGGCTTCCCCGTGAACTGCCCCAGACGTTGGCTGACACATCGCTAATTGCATTCAGGCAGCCAGCCCGAGCCGACAGATCGCTTTGCCCTGTGCCGGAGGCTGAGCAGCGAGGAGCCAAGGGAAGGGAGGGATGGACTGATGGACAGGTGAGCATTTCGGCTGAGGAGGGATCCAGGCCCCAGGGAAGGCAGAGAAGAGGAAGGGAGTTACCTCATTTGTTTCCAGCAGCCAAAGCGGGGTTGTCCCCTGAGAGGTATTTCCTTAAGCTTTATCCCGGCCGATTTTAGTTGCAATTTTTATGAACAATAAAGGCTTCCACGGTTTCCCTTGGAGGAACTGGAAGGAATCCAAATAGATTTTAGTGCTGAGAAGCAGATATTAATGTCAGCCATATCATTTCTTTCTATCTCTTTCCCATCTTTTTTTTTTTCCCATTCATACTCCTAAAAAGCCTGCAGGTGGTTATCAAGTCCAGTCCACCCTCTTTTTTAGATGCTTCTGAAATTACAGACCAGATTGCAGCCTCCCTTGGCTTTTGGGATCTGTGAGGGCATTTAATATGCCCTGGGCTGGGGAGGGGGGATTGTCCCTCACGCCTCAGGAGAGACCTGGCAGCACAACATGCCAACCCCAAAGTGGGAAGGACAGTGGAACAGAACTGGGTTGAACTGGGGAGCAGCTCGTGCTGCTGGGCCCGTGTCTCTCTGGGAAAAGGGCCTCAGACCAGGGCTCAACTGGGAGCATTCGGCTGAGAAAATTCTCTGCTAAAAATAGCAGCAGGAGATGGTTAAGGAGAAAAACAAGGCAGGGTCTGGGAGAAGTTAGTTCCCAGATATGTGGCTAATTCAACTCCCCCAGGACAATTAATCTTTTAACTCCTCCATGCCAAGGCTCGTTTCTGCTCTGTTAAATGAGCTTGGCTTGCTCAGGAATCGGGGCTGGGACAAGCCAGAGTGGCTTTTTGCTCTGACATAGCATTGCTTTTCCTCCCTTTGCTCCTGCTTATTTACACCAGGATCTTCCTCACAGCACTCCGTGTCAGGCTCTTCATCTTTATCTGTCTGTGACTTCATTTGGGCTCCCTTTAATTCCTGACGTACTTGCTAAGGGAATAATCTCTCTTGAACCCTTTCATTCGTGTTGCTGAGGTAAGTCTTTTTCAGATCCATTTGTGCGATTCGGGGCTGGCCCTGGAACCACATTCTCCCCCCACCCTCCCCACAACTCACGCATCCTTGCGGGGCACGCAGCTTTCAATCCAGTGTCTTTTTCCCCGTGTGGATGGGCTGGCAGATCGGCTGCAGGGGTTCCAAGCTGCCTGGCAGGAGGCAGCCCCCACCTCTCCAGCGTGTGATGATGGCAGCAGTTTCACAGGCTCCTGGTCACAGGCAGATGCCAACGTTCCCCCAGTGCCTGCAGTCAGTCTCTTGTGCCGCGCGTTTTTGTGCGGCGTGTCAGCCAGACAATTGTGTTTCATACCCCAGGCTGGAATTAAGACACACACAGGGGAAAAAAAAACCAACAAAAAATCAAAAAAAGACAAAAATGATACTGTAAAATCGGAAACAAGTGTTCTTAAAAAGAAAGCTGTTCTCAGTCATCTTATAAATGATTTCTCTGGGTGCTTGCTCACACCCTCTCCTGTTCCCTTTTCTCTAGCCTGCTCTCAGCTCTTGGCTCTGATGGCTATAACTTTCTTCCCAACTCCCATTTTCCACAGGAAGATGACACGGTTGGTCTCTGATAAGCACAACTTCAGATCTGGGTTTTGTTGGTCAAGCTGGAGGAGAATGGGGGGGGGAGGGAATCAAGAGATTAGAGTCACAGACAGAGGAATAGAGGATTATAGGCTAAAACCCTGCGAGTCTCTGTATTGATGGTTGGGACCCAGCCAGACACTAAAGAGTATTGCAAAGCCTGGTGCTGATAGCATATCCGCTTATTTCCTGTCTTGGCATTTTGGGCAGCTTTTGATCTATGTGTCCTCATCAAAAGCCAGGGTCAGGCAGGTACCAAGGATCCCAGCTCCCGTCGAAGTCAAATACCTGCTGAGATGAAGCCTGTGCCTGGCACTCAGCCTGGAAAACGTCACTTTGGCTTATGAAATTTCTCAGCCATCCTCGAGTCAAATTTCCCACACAAGACAAAAATAAAAGGAACTCGCCCCTTTTCCTGGTACGGTTCACTCTGTCTCCCTGCTCCTGGCCATAGGTCCCTGTCTCACTGACTTGACTCTGCCCTGGAGACTTCTCTCAGCATCTGTCTACTGTGATGAGAGGAAGGGAGAGGACGTGAGGAAGACCATTGCCACTGGCTCTTATCACAGTTATCTGCTGGTTCCCTCCCACTTTGCACTAATTTGGTATCAGCATCTGCCACTTTGGGGAGGAAAAGGGACTTGCCAAAGCGAGAACTAACGTAGGATGTGCCTGTGTGGCAATTCTTGGGGCTGGCTCAGGAAACAATGGGGAGAGGCAAGTGGGAATAGGCAGGAAGGGTTGGTTTCCAATCTGCCCCGTGCAAATATTCCTGCTTCTCCTCGGTGCTCACCATTCTTGTGCTTGGCCTTTACTTTTGCTGTCACAGGACGCTCTCATCCGGCGAGCAGATCACAGAACCTGCTGCCGGCTGAGACGGTGAGATTCTCACCCTTCCTGTGATTTCCCATTCCTCAAGTCTTTTTTTCCCCACCAGTGAACTGGGAGACATCCTTCTGAATGGCGGGGGCCATAAACAGCAGCACTTCACCAGATGAAAACGATGGTGGGGAAACACCGCAGGCGAGAAGCTCAGCAGGCACCCAGCCCCCTTGGGGTTTCCGTACCCTAAAGCAGAGGTGGGGAATGAGGTGACCTCCTGAGATCCCATTTTTTCTGTGAATGCACTGATTTTCATGGCCCATGCTGGCACTGAGCCAGCCCACTTTGAAGATGTAATTACGTGGCCTGGTTTTTTTTGTTAATGAAACAAGCAAGAAGGGCACTGGGTACAGTGTGGCTGTTTTGATGCAGTCCCAGCCAAGTGATCTGTAATTGTTTCTTTGTTGCCTTATTTCTAGCCTGTTTTGTTTAGTTTTTTTGCCAAAGACGTGGTGCAGCCCTAATTAGGAGCTCTCCTGCCTAATGGCCTTCCCTCGGAGCCACCTGCCCCTGTTTTTTCACTCCTGGAGAGTCAGCCCAAAGCATCTGTGCAAGGGGCTTGGCCTCCCAGGCCAGCAGTGAGGCAAAATTAATGATCCAGGCAGGACTTAATCCACTGATTAGTGGTGTCTAATGCAACACAGAAGATTCGTGCCCCTTTCCCTGTCGCTTACTCAAGGAAAATGAGATTTTCAAGTTCTCCTTTCCTGGAAAAGGGAGAAGGAATTCAGGAATGCAAGGGCTGGTTTTAACGTCCTCTTCTCTGCACAGCTTTCCTATTTGTGTTTCCCTCTGTTCCCTCTCCATCACCCAGATTTTGAGGGGCAAATTCTAACTCTTTCTGTCTTTTCTTTAGGCGGGAGAGGGTGTTACAGAAAGAGATGCAATCGGACCTCACCCTTGCTGCTTCCATCTTAATCTCTTCTAAGTATTAGGTATTAGTCATCTACCCCAGGACTGCTCTTTCCCGTCTTGCACGTACGTTCAGTCCTTTCCAGGAGAAGAGCCAGGAACCAGGGTAGGAGCTTGGGAAAACAGGAGAGATAGGACCAGCTCATGCACAGATTAAGACGCTGGGCAAGGCACAGACAGCCAAACCTACAAAGTATTAATTGCCCATCTTCCCCCTGGTGTCAACAGCAGCTGGATACCTCTGTGGAGCTGGCCCTTGGTCTCTCAAGCCGTGTCTCTTCTGCCATTTCAATAAAATGGGCTAAGCATGCTTGGCCCTTCAACCTGGGAGCTTTCTCCACAGGTTGCCAGCCATGGGCTCAGCTCTTCTCTAGAGCCTCTGTGCTCCTTTAGGGAGAGCAGAGCATGAGAACCTGCTGGTGGACCAACCTCCAAGCTCAACCCGTCCAGCCAAGAGCTCAGGCTTTGTGCTAAGGCCGGGAGCAAGCATGAACCCTGCCTATTCAGACAGCTCTGGTCTAGAGCATGGTTCCAGATGATGCCTCCTCCCTCCTGCAGGGACCTAAGGATTTGCAGAATGGGTGGTGTGAAAAATCTGATCTCCAGCACAGGCTGTCTGGTTTTTGTGTGAAGGTGCAGATACGCAAGGCCTTAATGTGTCATCTCTAAACACACTGCAACGCCATGAGCAAAACTGCAACCAGAGATTGTGAAATTCTTACCTCCAGAAGCCCTTGTCAGATGGAAATTCGAGGCAGCTGCATCCCAACATGATAGCACCAAACGCTGGGAAACCATCAGAAAGCACCGTGTGGTCTTCAGCGGGCAACACCTACGCTTCCCTCCCTGCATGGGAGAGAGGAGGAGTGTTTGCTGAACAAGGAGACTTGCTTTGCAGAGAGGTTTTTGTCTTAAGAGGGCTCTGTTTCTCCTTGATGGCAACCTGTTTCACTACTGTGTGTGGGTGGGTAGGCTGTGTGCGTTACCAGTGGCTTTGCTGTCTAACTAGGAGATAGAAAAGTAAATCCTCCTGTACAAGGGGAGGGAAAAAAAGGAAGAAAGACTGTGTGCATGGCCTGGATGCTAATGGACCTTCTCTGCAGCAGCTCGTCAGGTCTTTAAGGTTCCAGGGAGATTTAAACAGGTGAAGATTTCATTCCAGAGCTGTACGTACTCTATTAGCATCTCCCTGCCTTCTCTAGTGGTGAGCAGGAAGAAAGTGAATTAAGAGCAAAATCTGAAATTCTTACATTTTCAGGTGGACACAGATACTCAATGGTCTTCCACAGAACTTTGTCCTGTGGGGTCCTGGTCCTGCTTAGACCACCACAGACTTCCAGAGGAAACTGGTCCCATCAGGTAGCTACCTGGGAGAGGAGAAAAGCAAAAGCCAGACCCGTGTGGAATGCCAAGCACTGCTCTGTAGTGCTCCATTTGCCTTCTCTAGGTTAATTGTGCTCCGTGGTCCCTGCCCAGGGGGACACATCTCTTGTTTGCAGGTGTCTGTGGGAGAGCTGGCGCCCTTTTAACCGAGCGCTACAAGCCCTGCATCTAAAATAAGCCAGGCTGCTTTATGGTGGCTGCTGAAAATCAAGCCTTGCTAGCCCGAGCAGCTAGAACAGCACAGAGGATTTACAACCGAGTGGGGTTTTTATTTCCAGGGTGAGCTGGCCACGGACTGGTGATGGCCTTTTTATAACCGTTATCAGCTCCCACGCAGACCAGGTCCATCTGTTACTTAATTTGAGCAGAGACACTCCTAAGCTTTTGTTTGCTAATCTCTGGCTCTACATCTACATTGTTCTCTTGCTGGGCAACCCACCCCAGAGTCGGGCTTGGCTTGCTGATCTCAGGAAAACAGGAATAAAAGAAAGGTCACTCCACCAGTGTGGGCCACCTGTACCAGCTTGAGGGGGCTTTTAACCTCCAGCTCCTTGGGCTGGAGGAGGAGATTGAAAGTTAAGGCTGAGTGGTACAAGGCAAAGCCCTGCTGACTGCATCTAGTGGCATAGGCTGGGTTTTTTCAGCCAGACTTACATGAGCTGTCACTTCGACAGGTAGTGAGACACCTAAAAATGCAAATGAGGACCAATAGGATGCCTAATTCCCACAGAAATTGGGTAAGAATGAGGTAGGCCATTCATTCGCTGCCCACACATTAATGCTCCCTTTATAAATCCAGTTTTTCTATACCACAGTTGCATTTAAGTCCCTTAAGCTATTCCCAAAACCCCAGCCAAGGGATACTTGGACAAAAAAACCCTCAAAATCTTACCAGAGCCAGAGCGTGTTAGGCATTTTTTGGTATCTAATTCCTACACCATGCTGTGTTGTCTCTCCTACACCACGTTGTCTACACTGGCACAAGTTGTGTTGTCAGATTGCGGAGAGATGCACTGGGGACAGAGGGGAGGGAGGATAAAAAGCCTGAGAGACAAAGGGATGGATATTTTGGGGTGCAGAGGGTCGGATGTTTCTGAACATTAGGGCTTACAGTGATTTCCTCAAAATCAGCCTGGCTGAGGGCAGAAATTTGGCCTCCCTCTTCCTTGCCTTATCCAGTCCAGCGCCGTGTGGCTTCCTCTGCTCTTCTGCGGGAGGTTTCTCACACATTTAACAGTTGGCTTCCTCCCTCCCGTGCACACACACACCACTTCTAAGGCAGGGACAGTCCCGGGGTCAGATGGGCTGCCCTTACCAGCAGTCCTCGTCTCCTGCCTGCTGCTCCCATGGCTTTTGCTGTCCTCGTCACCGTTTCCTTCGCTCCAGCTCAGGGCATCGAGGATGGCTGCTCCAGGGGGCATCTCCAAACGGGGCAGCTGTCAACGTGGTGATGGGCAGAGGGTCCTGCTGACGTGTTTCTAACACCTATCCATGTATAATTCTCACTCAGTGCCGCTCCTGCTACACAGAGTAACCCCATCCCCAAAGCGAAGACGCTTCACAAGACGTGTGGTTTATAGCAGCATTCCCCCATGGCTTAGATGGGTTTTGAATTGCAAATCAAGCTTTGGGCTTAGGGATGATGGACACCTCAAGCAAGGCATATTTTTGTTGCTTTAGTGGGCAGGTGTTTAAATACAGCTGCGTGGTTTTGTACTGCCTGTGCCTGACAGTGCATTAACTAAAATTCCCCTCTCGGATAACTGCAGTATTTATTATATTGAGTGGTGCTGCAGCACAGACTGTTGGCAGCAACTTCTTTGAGTTTCCTGGTCATCCTTCTTACCTTGCCTATAATACTTTAGGAATACTTCACCTCCTCTTCAGGTCTCAAATGGAGAAGAGATTGGGATAGAAGGAGAGACAATAGGTCAAGCTTTATCTTTAACCAGGTATGGAGAGAGGGGATTTAACAGGTCTAGTTTTCTATAAAGCTGCTAGCTTTTTTCCCTCAAACTGCAGTTTTGGTGTAGCATTTTAAAATGATTCAGATAACATGAGTCACAGTAACAAGCATGGGCTGGATCTCTTTAGCTGAAAGAAGTGCCATAAAGAATATGCTGTAGACTTTGCTGCCTTGTCCTGGATTCTATTTTGGAGAAGTGATGGCATTTGGGATTCAACCATATGTCTGGATGAGTCTTTAGTACATACAGAGCTGGTAGGTTATGGGAGATGTAGCACATACAGAGCTGGTAGGTACATCTGTTGTGCCATAAATGCCACTCTGGCAAGCAACGCACCTCTGTGCCCTGCTCTTCTCCAAACCCTGGATGCCAAGGCTTTTGAAGGGAGATTTTCATAACACAAAACCTTCGCTGCTTATTTGCACCGGGCTGAAAAAAGCATCTTTGGAACACTCTTTGTCAAAGCCACCACTAATAATAATTTAACACGCAAAACGAAACAACCCAGAAGTGGGGTCACTGACCTCGAGCAGATTCCTCCAGCCCAAGGGAGGCTGGTGAACCAGAGCCACCCCAGCAGTAATGCTAAGAAGAGCCATAAAGGTGTTCTGCTCCTGCTTTGGGCTTTTGGCTTGTTCCCTGCACAGCTGTAGCCTCCTTGGTATTTAGAACGTGCCGCATGCAGCATTTGTGTGCCACATACAGAAGAATAAATCTGTCTGAGCAGTGATTCAAGGAGCCCCATTGATCTCTGCCCAGTCAATACATGTAATAATGTCAGAGCCTCTCACACGGTCTCCAAGGGCTCAGCTTCTGTCTAGAATTTGTTGTCAGCCTGCCTGGTGCCCGAGGGGTAGATCTAAATCTCTTACGCTTCGTGGGTGGGAAACAAGCCCGCTGTGAACAATTTCTGAGCAGCAAAATGGGGCCAGAGTTTGGTGGAGTCCCACCGGCTTGGGGTGAATAATTCCAAGGTCACAGCTCCTTCTGAGCAACACAACATTGCGGTGTTACCAGCTCCACCTTCATCTGAACTTGGATTGTAGCTACCGTAGGTGTACTGCAGTAGGACTGCTGCCATCCTATCTGCTTGATGGGACACATTTTTTCAGAAAATGTATAAAACAGGAACGTTTAACAGAAAGTAAATGGCTGCATCAAATTTCCTTTAAGGAATAAGGAACCTTTGCCACGTGCCTTTCCCCCTCCCCCATCTTTCTCTAGCCTTTCCAAAAGGAGGATTTATAGGAGTGTACTGACCAGACAGCCGTCTTCTTCAGCTCTTCTCTCTCTGGTCATCTGCTACTACAGGTCTTGGAATAAAGTTGTTTGAAGAAACATCTTTTAACACAGTTCCCCAACGAAGGAGGGTGCCGTCTCTGAAGAAAACACAGCCTCCAGCTTCCCCCTTTTTGAAAACTGGGCCAAACGTGTTACGAGAGCCACCTGTCCCAAGGAGGAAGCCAACCAGGATCTCCAGAGCTAAGTGCTTGGGCCTGGGCCCTCATGACCAAGTTTTCTTGATTCCAGCAGCAGGAATCTCACAGCAGAAGCAATCAAATGCCTTCATTCACATGAAGTGCCCCACACCGTGCTTGAAAAACATCTGAAGATTTCAAAAGGATTTTCCCAAGATTGTTGCTTGTCTTTCTGGTGTCCGGCCCCTTCTGATGCTCTGGGCTTCTGCTGGGACCTGTGAAATCTCTTTATGTGAATGGGGCAGACACACAAGGTTTTCCCCAAATAGAATCATAGAATGGTCAGAATTGGAAGGGACCTTAAAGATCATGCAGTTCCAAGCCCCCTGCCCTGGGCAGGGACACCTCCCAGTAGAGCAGGTTGCTCAAAGCCCCATCCAGCCTGGCCTTGAACACTTCCAGGGGTGGCTCCATTATAGTCCAGAGCATCTTAGTTCAATATTGGATTTCTCCCAAATGCTGCGTGATCGTCTCCAAGTGCAGAAAGGGGAGGGCTGGAAAGGTCCTGCTAAGAGCAGTTTTGGCTGGGCCAACTATTAGTTCACATCAGCCGGTGGCTTTTATGTGAGTAACGATTATTTTGTACACAAAAGCAGCTTCTGAATCTTGCCAAACCTCAGCTCTCCCCAGCTCTCGGGGCTAATAAGGACCAGGAGCCAAGGCACTGAGGAAAGCGTCAGCGTTTGACAAACAGCGAGGGATGAGGAGCTGCAGGGAACGTTTCAGAAATGCTGAAAGGGGTTTAGGTGTTCGAGACCCCGGCGCTTTCAGTGGGAGGGATTTTGCAGCTCTCGGGTGTTTCTCAGCCTCCTGCCTTGCTCATCCACTCCGCCAGAGGAGTTTTGCCCCTGCACTGTCAGATTCTCTCTGTCCAAAAGCTTTCCAAACCCCGGAGGGCAGCACAGAGGAATTTCCAGCTGTCTGGCATGATGCCGAAGATCCTTTCTCTCTCTACACCTCCCTTCAGCTGCCTTTTCTGCTTTCTGTTCAGGTTGGTTATGACTTTTTTCCCTCTAAGACAGCCTTAACCTTCAGATACATCTCTTCTCTGGTCCCTGGGGTGCTGTTTTCCATCGTCTTTACCTCTCTCTTTGATTGAGCGCCCAGGGGAAGTCGATGGGCATCCTCTCCTAGATTTCAACAAGCTTCTGATAAGGATCGTAACGACGACGTTGCATATGGGGCCATATCGTACCCCTGTGCCTCATTATCTGCCACCGACTGTAGGATGGATTCTCCTTGGAGGACAGAGGCTTTGGAGATGTGTTTTGTGAATAGCGGAGTCCGAGGGAGAGGTGCTGGGCTTTGTAACAACCAAACAGCTGCTTCCAAAATATCCTTCCCTTTCTTCCTCCTGTGCCGTCCTGGAAACTGCTGGGTCCTTTCCTTCTCCCTCCGGAGAGCTGTTTGTGAGTCTGGGCATCCAGTAGGTTTGGTACCTGCTCCAGGGAAACGCCAAGCAGAAAAGACGTGGAAGGCAGATTTTTTTCAAAAGGAAATAATACATGAAAGAGGAAAAACGACTGTATTAATTGGAAACATTTTAGAGCTCAGAGTAAAGGGAAATGGGTTGCGGTGCAGCGTCGTGTGATTGAGCTCGTGTCCCAGTGTCAGCCTGGCTGGGGGTCTACCCAAAACTCCTCGGTTTTCACTCGAATTGCTGGCCTTTCATGATTTACTACCTTGCATTTTACATTACCGTGCTGAGTCTTAAAACACTTGGAAGACACACAGCGTGTGTTATGTGCCTGGCACACTCCAGCTTGTAGGGACTGACCGGAACTCCCGAGGTCGATCTGCTTCCTGCCTTTTCCTCCTCGTTAAATTAATTTGCCAAGCAATACTGTAACTCTTGCATTAGCAGAGTAAGAGTTCCTCTACCACTCTAAATAAGCATAAGGCACACGAGGGAATGGTTTGGGCTGGCGCTGGTTTTGTGCCATTATGTTAATCCTCCTCTTTAATTGCTACTTCTAACAATTAGATTTCCCTGTATTTACACTGCAGCTCCCAGATAAACTCGGGGCTGCTGGAGTGACATCAGGAGCCAGGAATGGGCTTTCTCTGGGGATGTTAGTCCTTGTCACTGGCTGAGGAGATTTCTCAGCAGGCAGCGTGTTTCCAGCTGGGTGACTTATGAGCTGTGCTATTTCTTATTACCTCCTGTTTGGGTTTTTGTTTTGTTTTGTTTTGTTTTTTTTTTCTCCAGGTTGCAGACTCTTGGCCGTGGAACTGACATCCAGCAACACCAAGCCCGTGGTGCAGGAATTCCAGAGTGAGTGCCGTGGGGGCCTCCCGATGCCGTGGCTGCACTGCCCTCTGCCTGGGGATTCGCACCAGTCCCCAAAAATCCAGAAAAATTCTACACCTGGGATCTGGCTTCTCGGGGAGGGGGGGGGAGGCAGGGCTACCCAGAGCCCGGAAAAGCGCTTAAGAATATGTCTGTATCTCTCCCTATTTAGCAAAGCACTTGATTGAAATGGTTTATTGAAGCCCCCTGCAAGCCATTGGCGTTGCAAAGCGCCTGCCTAAGTGCTTTTTTGAACTGGATCCCAAAAGGAGGAAAGGCGGTCGCTTTGCAATTAATATGCTGAAAAAAGCAGGGGGGGAGGGAGGGGGAGGACGGGAGATGTATATTTTATCTTGGCCCCAGTAGAGCCGTGCAGGGCCATACTGAATAAGCCACCTCTGAACCTCGCTGCAAGGCCTTCTTCTGTAGAGGAGATGGAGACAACGGCGCCCGCTTCAAAGGGGCTGAATTTATCCCCAGGTGTCGTGGTCCTTGGTACATCCAGACACCAGCCGGGGGAGATGCTGCATCCCTGACTCACGCTGCAGGCTCTGATGAGCAACAAGACAGCGCCCCGGACTCACCCTGTCATAAGGTCTTGTTTGCCATGAGTTAGAGCCTGTAGAGAACAGCGTGTTCATTTCTCTCCATAGTTGATATCTGTTCGGCTATTATTTTTGCTGGCCAAAGTCCATCTTCCCCAATAGCTCCTGGAACCCAGCAGTGTTTCTGTTTGCGAGGCAGATGAAAGGGAAGGCTTGGCTTTGTGGGCAGCATCTCCTGATAAAACACTGCTTAAAGCAGAGCAAAAAAAATTACAGCTGCTTCCCATTAACCTCTCTTTCCTTTCTTTCTCCTGGTAGGTGTCGAGCTGTCCTGCATCATCAAATCCACCGTAACGCCAGATCCCAGAATCGAGTGGAAGAAAATCCGAGATGGCGAAACCTCTTACGTGTTTTTTGACAATAAAATGCAGGGTATGGAGATTTCCTTGGTCTCAGACTTCCAAAACAGCCTGGGAAACGGTGCAGCTGAGAACAAGCAAGCCTGTGGCTGTCTCGCTGCTTTCTTCTGGAGTGGGGGGGTCCAGCGGTCGCGGCGCAGGATGGAGAGGGAGCAGGATGTTCTCTGCCCTCGTTACTGA
>BJBW01011216.1:0-12610 GCA_004320125.1 Scolopax mira | reverse complement strand
CCGTGGCTCTTGTGGTCTCACTGCCTACAGCAGCTTCCCCAGAGAAACTTCATCTAATCCCAGCTCTCCCCAGGGATTCAGACAGTCAGAAATAACAGCCCTTACCTGTCGCTGATGGAGAGGGTAGGCAGAATTAGCTAATGTTTGTAAAGCTCTTAGCAGATGACAGTGCTGTTGTGTGGTACTACTCCCACGTTATAGCTGGATGCTGCTTGATAGTCAGGCATGGAATCAATTTTTGAATAATGGATATTTAAAACATCAACTATGACACCCAGCCATAATGCCTGCCGTGCGCTGAGTGCCTATATATTGTTTCACACACTTAATATACAGTGGAGGCACTGTAATTACGCCTTGCTAATCCCCACACTTTATAATCTGCCCGTGTGTATGAAACCTGGCCGCCTCTTCCCACCTCTCCGCAAAGATTTCAGAGCACAAGCTGCACTTCGCTGTCACTGTGCTAAGACACCACTTTTCCCCAAAAACCAAAGATTTACTAATTGCACTTATCCGGATCCCCAGACCTGCTCTCAGCCTGCATCTGTTACCGGCAGTCACTTAACGCCAGTGGGATGGAGCAAGTTGTCTGTCCAGAGAGAGAATGGCAGAGCTTTCTCTGCAGAGGCCCTCAAATAAATACCATCAGAAATGATGCAGAGAGGAAATGCGTTTATTTGCAGCATAAGGTATGAGAGAAAGGTGGGCACAGAGGACCTGGTTTTACTTAGAATCAGTCATCTAAGGGATTAAGGGATTGGAGCACCTCCCTTACAAGGAAAGGCTCAAGGAGCTGGGATTCTTTAGCCTGGACATGCGAAGGCTGAGGGAAAACTTTATTTATAAGTATCTAAAGGGTGGGTTAAAGGATGTTGGAGCTGGACTCTTTTCAGTGGTTTCCAGAGACAGGAAAAAGGGCAACGGGCTCAAGCTGGAACATAGAAAGTTCCATTCAAATGAGGAAGAACTTTTGACAGAGCCCTGGAACAGTTTGCTGCATGGTGACTGGATTTTACCCCTCAAGCTCCATCTCAGGCAACTCCCCACTCCTTGAAAGTATTAGGGTTCAAATGAGGTTGGATATGCCACCATAGATCAGGCATAGACACAATGCTGGTGACCTGAGGGCTCAGATATTAAATAAAGGGGTCTTGAGGTGGTCTTTGCTCACAGTCAGCCTAGATATAAAACCCCGCTTGTTAGAAAACAAGGCTTTAGAAGGTTTTAGGAAACAACCTGTGGGTGTTGTTCAGTCTGGGGAAGAGGAGACTGAGGGGAGACCTTATCGCTCTCTACAACTACCTGACAGGAGGCTGTAGCCAGCGGGAATCGGTCTCTTCTCCCAGGTCACAGATGATAGGACAAGGGGTAATGGCCTCAAGTTGCACCAGGGGAGGTTCAGGTTAGATATTAGGAAATCTTTCTTTACTGAAAGGGTTGTCAGACATTGGAATGGGCTGCCCAGGGAGGTGAGGCACCATCCCTGGAGGTATTCAAGATACAAGTTGACATGGTGCTTGGGGATATGGATTAGTGTTGGGTTGGTGTTGTTTTGGGTGTGGTAGGAGGTTTGGGGGGGGGTGGGGGGGTGGGGGTGTGGGGGGCTTTTTTTTGGTGGTTTTTTTTTTCATTGGTTGGACTAGGTGATCTTAAAAGGTCCCTTCCAACCTAGGTGATTCTGTGATTCTGTGTCATGCATGGAAGCACCATCTCAAAGCAGATGTTTGCTTGCACATCATATAGGTAAACTGAGGCATGCTGTAGTGGAGAAAGAATCATAAGTTGGATTTGAAGCCTGAGGCTTCATCTGCAACCTGTCCCCTTTTCTTTTTAGTAGAATTGCTCGGATTTTTGTGTTATATCAGTTAGGGACACCCCAGGTAGAGACTGGGGCCACAGGATGCTTCATGCTTACACACAGCAGAAAGCCAGTACCTACCCCCAAGTCTCTCTCGTTCCCCAGCCATACTGATGGAGCAGAGGTCAGGGAATAGAGAAATCTTCTGTTTGCAGGAAAGTTACAGTTTAAAAAGAAAAACACGCATTTGCAAGCCCTGTGCAAAATGTGATGCTTCTGCACGCGCTCTGCTCCCTGCATTCAGCTTTTGCCTCCTAAAAGTCAGGTTAGCCCAGAGTTGCAGCCAACTAACACCACCTACATCTTGGTTCACAGCCCCTGAGGACCCAACTTGCATTATTCGAAGCCTGGGGAGGGCTGGGGAAGCAGGCTGACACCCACCTGCTTGAGACTAAGGGTATGAGTCTTACCCACAGCCCCGGAGCTCAGGGAACGAGGGCGACAGGCAGCACGCCAGCCTGAAACGGCTCTGAGCCCAAAACTCGATTATTGCTTAACTTTCCTGCCAAGCCTCCGGGTCCCTCTGTGCTAAATCATTCCCCATCGATCCGTTCCCATTATAAAGCTCCTGTCTCCCCCACGAGCCTGCGACTCCATACGACTCGACTTCCAGCACAATTGAGCTCGGACCCTAAAAATCAATACTGCAGCAACCCAAGGATCAGAGGCCAATGAGGTCTTTAACAAACGTGTCTGGTGCTCTTGACTTGAGTAGGCTTCAGCCTACTTTGAGGTCCTTTCTGATCCATCATGGGTTTGTTCAAGTTGTCATAAAGCAAATTTGCAGTCATTGATCCAGGCAGAATGAAGTTGTGAATATCAGATGGGGGAAGGAGGGGGGAGAATAACCCTAGAGAAAGAGTTTTAATAGCTTATAGGCAACACATGTCTGAGCCAGAGGAAAGCAAATTAGGAAAATGCAAACGAAATAAGCTTTTTCTATTTTTTTTTCAGCCTTTCTTCCCTCTGGAGAGAGAAGCTGCCTTGGCTCTTAAGAAAAACAAAAGGAAACAATAAATATTAGCTAAAATAGAGGGCCGGGTTCTTTCTAATGGATGAGGGCTATGGCAAAATATCCTTGAGATATTAACTGTAGACCATGTTATATAAGGATAACTTATAAATTTATGGAATATAACAGGCCAGATCCTTCTCTGCCATGAAACCTTGTGGCTCTGCTGAAGCCAATTCAGCTCCTGCCAGCAGACAGAACCCAGGGAAACTCATTTCTGAGCAAAATAACTGAAGAGGGAGGAAAGTTGCCTTCCATAAAGTGCGATTCTGATGACAAACGACCCAACCACCTGCAAAATGTATTAACAAGGCTTCGCTATGCAACAAATTGCACAAAAGCCAATTGAATTTAATATAAGGGTCATTCATCTCCCTGGCTTTTTGTTACTTTTAATTCAGCTCCAAATCTTTTCAAAACTCATTAAATGAAACATAATCAAAATTCACATTTCTGTACCTTTTCTTTTAAGTCCAAACCAGGACCCTAGGTCCAAACACTCTCAGCTTGGCTTGGCTCTGCTTTCAGAGCCACCACCCATCCTCTGCAAGGGTAAAGCTATTCCATGGTTTGAAGATCACTTAGAAATGGGTATCCAGACTGGGATTTCTTGTGCAGGAGATGTTCTCTAAACTTTCACGTTACCTAAAACATTGGCATATTCAAGAGCAAATATGAGATATTCACTGACATTTAGTGACATGTCTGGAAAAGGGGAAGAAGCAGCCAGCAAACCAGGAGCCCTCAAGAGCTCTGCTCCTGCTAACCCTGGAGAGAGGAGCAATCCCTGCCTTCCCACCCACAACCTTTTCCCTGGTGTTTGACAACTGGCCTGTCACAATATTCAAGACAGATTCCAGTTATAACCCCAGGTGGACTGTAATAGGTTTTCTCCTTGCCATGCTGAACTGGAGGTCTCCTGGCACCCATCACTCCCATGGCGATAGTGCAGCAGCAGAACTCAGTCAGTGAGCACCCTGGGTTGCCTGTCCTCTCCCTCTCTGGAGCTCTCACTATCTTCTCTGGCTGGCCAAATGCCCTCCCCATCCCTCTGAATAACTCAGGATTTGGGGATCTGCAGATCTGCCTCCTCTAGATGGAGCAAAGGCAGAGCCAGGTGAGAATCTCTGTGTAAAGATGTCAGTGGGAGCCACCAAGTACCAAGGAAAGACAGCTTGGCCCTGTGAAGCAGAGGGCCCTGTGTTGAGAAGGGAGCTATCACAAGCACTGTGATAATTTGGAAGCAGGGGCTTCCAAAATAATTCAGCAATGGAGTCACCATGGGTTACCCCATTGATAGTTTTATTCCCCAAACTTATGCACCCATATGCATCAGTACAGCAGCAAGGGATGCTCTGTCTCTGTCAAAGCTGTGCTGTGGTCATGGAATCATAGAACTGCCTAGGTTGGAAGGAACTTCTCAGATCATGGAGTCCAACCATCAACATGACACTGACAAAACACATCACTAAACCATGTAGCTATCTGTCTTTCAAATACTGACAGGGATGACAATTCCACCCCTTCCCTGGGCACCCTGTTGCAATGTTTGATAACCCTTTCAGTGTAAAAATTTTTCATAATATCTAATCTAAACCTCCCCTGGTGCGACTTGATGCCGTTTCCTCTTTTCCTATCACTTGTTACTTGGGAGAAGGGACTACGACCCCCCTTCAAGTAGTTGTAGAGAGTGATAAGGTCTCCCCTCAGCNNTCCCCTCAGCCTCCTTTTCTCCAGGCTGAGCAACCCCAGGTCCCTCAGCCTCTCCTCATAACACATGTTCTCCAGACCCTTCACCCCCCAGCTCCCCATTCATTCCCAGGTGCGATTCAAACCCATTTGGTATCACAGTGCATCAGGAGCTTGCTCCATCCTCTCGCCTGATGTCCAAATAGCAGCCTCTGTCTGCCCGCGGTTTTCCCTGTCACTCAAGATTTGTCCATTAAGAAGTCCCAGTGAAACTACCCTCAGGTTCAGTCGTCACTGTTTAGGCCCAGAAATCCCAGTCCAAGAAAGCATTTCAACTTTTCTCCCGTCACTCACCTTGGCTGAGGTGTGACAGGATTGTCCCTTTTACAGGAGAACCCATGATTCATTTTTCCTGCCAGTCCAAAGTGTAATGAAAAAAAAAAAAGCACTGAAATTTCTCATGTTGATCTTCCCTACTGAGTGAAAGTCAACTGGGGTAGATGAAATGAAGTTTCCTTTCCAATTTTGTTCATATTTTTCACCAAATGGTTTTGGTTTGATTTTGAACAAAACCGTGAAAACAGTCTGTTCCGTCACTTGGGTGTTAATGAGACTAAAACACAGTTTTCCCTTCCAAGCGGTTCTTCTCCTCTAAAACCTCTTCTGCTTCTCAAATCAACATTCTCCAGCCAAAAAAAAAAAAAAAAGGCTCAGAGAGAAATTTCCAGCTGGGTGCCTTTGCATCTTTCATCTTTGCATGCTTGGTCATTTCTGGGGAAGTCAATAGGGCAAACGCACTTCTCTGGAGCGGAGCCGTGGTACCTGCACTGTCCCCAGCTCTGTTTCAAATTGCAGTGATGGAGGAGCAAACAAGACCTCCGTTCCTGATGAACAGAGAGAATCAAGGTTTGCTTTCACCACCCTCAATCCATTTGTCTGAAAACATCCCTCCCTTGAATGCATTCCCCTTTAGAGCCATTTTTCCTCAATTCAAATTGCTCCTTAATTCCTCCTTTTCGAGCACACCTGACTACAAGCTCTTCCTCATATCCATCAGTTCTAGTTCTCACCATAATGGTCTGCGTGAATGTTTGCTTATATTACTGCTGCTTCCAAGTCATGCTGCCTCCACCTTGCACTCTCTGCTCCATCTCCATCTATCGCTTTACCCCGCTGCCCGTCTGAGAGCGGCTGCACACACTCCTGCAAAGCGTTATCTCATTATTTCAATTCTATCTGCTAAAGCGTTTGGAGAGACACTGTATTAAAGACACTATATAAAAATAAATTGAATCGAGAGGAAATCTATATACCTAAAGTTGTAAAAAGGAATAGTCTCCGGTGATGACTCCATTTCCAGCAACGGCATTGTAACAAGCCGGAGCCCATCTCCCAGCTGAATTTTAAATAGATCTGCTCAAATTGAGCAGAGCTGGCCAGGCTCAGACAGCTGAGGGCTGTGTCTTGGGGACTGGGGGCTCAACAAGGTCCAGGAGAGGGACACAGGGAGCAGGGGACAAGTGCCACAACCCACCTCCCCGGATTCCTCCAGACCACCAACCCACCAGCACAGCTTGCCCAGCTCAGCTGGGAGATGCAAAGAGGGACATGCTGCGTGTCTCTCAGCTGGTCCCTTGGGCATCATCCCCCCATTCAGCATTCCCTCCATTCCTAAGATAGCTCCACTGTGCAAACCCTGGTAGCACCCCCATGTTGGTCATCAGGTCATGCAAATACAACCCTTTGCAATCTGGCTCGGTAAAGGAGACAGGTACTGTCCTTATGTTTGGAAAAGCAAGAAAATGGTTCTTTTGGATCCCTCTACAATCACAATGGACTAAAATGAGTTCACTGTTTGGTTAGATGAGTATAAGACAAGAACTTGGGTTGGACAAATGGTCCAACAGGGGCCCAGGTGCAGGTTTCTGGGTCATGCTGCCAATCCAGAGCCACAAGAGACTGATGCAGTTCCTAGATCCATAAGCAGGGAGGCCAGGAGGGGTCTTATCACTGAATTGCAGAAGAGAACTCTGCTGAGCTGTGGAGCAAAAAGGATCAGAGGTCCCAATAAGGGGACTCAGTAGAAAACAGCTTTGCCCATGGAATCTATGGCAGAGCTGACAAATCCACCCCAGAAATCTTAGGGACACCCTCAAGTAAAATAACCTGTCTTCATAAGGCTATGTATCACGGTCTTAACTGAGCTCTGGTCTACAAGGAACCTTTCTAATTCATGATTGCTGTAACCCTGAAACTTCCTCAGCATCCCTGGGAATCTGGAAGATACAGAAATAGGAGGGCTTTACCCCATTGGTTTGTCCTTCTCATGATGCCAGGATTTTCATCACTAAGTGATGGGGAAGGAAGAACTATGCCATGAACTTGTACATGGCAAGAATGGGCCAAGTCACGGTCCAGATACTCATCAAGACAGGAGGCAATCCATGGGAAAGGCTTTCCGCCTTAATTAATTCATCATTTGTCTATTTGGGGGAATGGCTCAGCTGAAATGACGTCTTTTTCAAGTTAAAAAAAGAAGAGAAAGAAAGGAAATCTGACTTACGTCATGCGCTCCTCCACCCCTCCTGATTCAAAGTGTTCTCCATTCTGTAATCCTTGTTTTACAACTTTTTAATGTTAGCATTTGAGCAAATTGAGGGAAACACTTGCCTCCCAGTAATTCAAATTAAAATGGTAAGAAGTAAAGCAGAATTTTTCATTACACCTGAACCACGGTAACTACCTCACTTTCTCCATTCAGGAAGATTTTGGCTTTCATTTTTCTCTTGGTCCTGGTTCAGAATCATGTCTCAAAACAAATATGCCCAGATGGAAGAACTATTCCCCCAGCCTTGCACAGTGACCACCAGCACCCATATAACACTGTTGCAAAGGAGGAAGGACCTATAGTCAACCATGGGATGCTTCCAGCACCTCATTCTACATGCAGCCCTGAAGAGCAATGACTTGACAAGGTCTTCACATCACCGTTTACTCTCTCTGGCTTCCCAGGACCTGAAGCTTGGTGCCACAAATATGTTTGCTATTCTTAGCTTGTTCAGGGATTAATTGGATGTTACCTGCATCGCAGGAACGACCCAGTTCAGTGGCTTTGCTCAGATGGTGAAATTCAGACCCTTGAATTGCTTAAGACTCCTGTGTTGTTACAGAAATGTTAAATCTTCCAAACTGCAGTGGGGGAATCGGTGGAGTAGGCTATAAAGTGGTAAAGCATCTCTCCCAGAAAAGCAACTTTTTGCAATCTGGATCATAGCTATTGACAAAAAAAGGACGGTAATAATAAACCAAATGTCTGGAGGAATTTATTCTCCCTATTTTCCTCTCTTTCCAGCTCATTATTTCTTTATAAGGCTCATTACCAGCAGGTCTGAGACTCAGGCACTGACCCACGAAGGCTGGAGGGAGGAAAGCTTTCAAATGGTGTCAGACACAACTGGACCAACTGAAGAGGGATGCAGAGAGACAAGAGGTATGGGTTTCCAGGGGCCCTTGGAAGGGGCAGGAACAGGCTCCACTAGCACATGCCCAGCTCTGCACACCCTCAGCATTTCAGCTTCACTGGAAATATGTTTTTCCAATATGCCAGCCCCTGAATCCAAAGAGGAAATCCTACTGGAAAAACTTTAAACGAGCAATGTCCAACAAAAAACATTGGTCTTTTCTACAACCATTCAACAGTTCAGGAGCAGGTTCTGCCCCACCTGAAGCTTATTTATGCCAGGACTGTTGCATTCTCTTCCCATCCCACCCTACATGTCTGTGTATTCCTGTCCCCTTCCTCATGCTCCTGACATGACAAGCTCTGTCATTTCAAGGTGCTGGTCTGGCAGAAAACTAAACTAGGGGGGTGGGGAGGAAAGGGGAGGAAAAAAGAGAGAGAAACTCTGGAGTTTTTCAAAAGCAAAACACATTTTCCCTTGGAAATATCCCTGTATGTAACCACCTTGCTTGTTGTTTGGGTTCCTCCTGAGCAGCCAAACCCAGGGATGATACTCAAGACCATGATAAGGCACCATGAATCCAACACTGAAGCTGAAGGATTCTGCAGGTGCCCCTGCAGGACCACTTCTATGCCCTGACCTGGGATACTGGGATTTTAAGGTCTTTCTGGAGGATTTGAAAACTCACAGAGGCCAGCAGGGAGGGTCATCTATTTGCATCCGTATCCATGTAGGAACTGGAAATGTTCTAACCCTCATTTTGACTGTATAGCCCAAGCTTTTCTGCTGGAGTTTCCCTCTAGACCCGTTACCCTATTTCCTTGGCTGTATTTCCTCCTTGCGACATGCCCCTACCAGCTTGTTTCAATCTGTGGTGTTGGTCTCCCTGCAGCAGAGATTGTATCTGCTTTTTTGCATTCAAGAGCATACCCCAGCCCTTCTCGCATCTGATTTTTGGTTTTGCTAGCAAGTGAGGGGCAACACTTAACTGAGTTTGCAGCTGAGTAAGCTTTTCTACTGTGAACTCTTGGGAGAGAATATTATCTCCTAGTGGTGTGTGAAATGCCTCAGAGAAGGGACCAGCAACAGGTTGGTGGAAAAACACTGTAATAAATAACATCCCTGATGGTCATAACAGGCAAGTGAGGCCATATGACATAATCAGGGGATAATAAAGAATCTGACCAGGCTTTCAGGAGCGTGAGGCTCAGAGAGACACAGAGCAACAAGCCAACACCACTGCTGGGCTCGTTCCTCGCTGCCAGGAGTGAAACAACTTCATTCCAGCCACCGAGAGGTGGCTTGAAAAAGCCTCTGATATATTCACCAGGGAGAAAATTACCTGTCAAAAGAATGATAAAGTCATGGTGTGCTTTGCTACTGGAATCCATTTGTTCTGACTGGTGATGGGGAAGAACTCATGTTCCTCTGCTAAGTCTTTTGCTGCTGTAAGGTTAAATGCAGGGGAAAGTATTAAAGAGTAGCATCCACACTTGTGGCATGGTGGGATGTGTTATTGAATAGCAGCTCATTTTTTAACAGTATGCCATCCTTTGTACTGCCATACTTAAGGTTAAACCCATGCACACATCTACAACCTGCAATTAGCATGTATTTTATAGGGACTGACATGGTTCTTGGTGTGGCTGTGACAGGAGAAATGTGCCACATACACAAAACAAACCACCAGCAAGAAAAAAATCAGGGCAAATCATACCCATTTACACCGAGCCCAGGAGCAGCTCTGTAGATGACCCTATACATGTCTTAGTAGTGTCTTTGAAGTGTGGGTCATGACAGAATGGGGGTCATAACAGAAGTTAAGGTGGAAGGCACTTTAAGAGGTCACTTGTTCCCATGTTTCTCCCCTACTTTAGACAGTGATGCGGTGATGATAGATAGATTTTGCCCATCTTTTGGTCTAGATTCTGTTGAATTAGGAGGGCTGTAACAAGGGGATCAAGGGAATTTATCATCCCCTCTGCTCTGGATGGGAGGTGGGCTGGAGACCCCAGAGGTACGCCAGCACCACTCCAGATTGGCACTAATTGTCTCATTCTCACTGGCAGGCCTGGCACAGGCACCTGTGGTGTGGTACCAGAGGCCCTGCTGCAAGCAGCTGGGGATCCTCTGAGCTCTCCTGTGGAACCTGGGGACAGGGACAGATGGGAAGGGGATTGCGTCGCACCTCTAAATCCTCTTCATAATATCTCACTGGTAAGGCACACCTAGGAAATCTTTATCTAATCCATTTCCCTGGACACTAATAAAGTGCTTGAGGACCCTCTGCAGATCCCATGGGGTCTATTATATGCATATGCTCCTCCATCAGCCTACAGCTTCCTCCATCCTCCCAGCTAATGAACTCTTTGAGGGGGAGTGGTAAAATGAAACTTTTCGATCCCACATGAAGTGATTGGAAAATAACAGTGGGAAAATCAAAGCCAGGGCAAAACTCTTCAGAGCAGAGAGTAGGAGAGAAATGAAAATGCTATTATCATTCTTCCACATGAGAAGAGTGACAAAGGAAGACCTCTCTCCCCACCCTTCTGGGTGCTGCCTAGATTTTTCCAGCAAGGTCACAGTAATAAGCAATCAGCTGATTGAAATGCCACATTTCAGCCAACCAGGAGAATAAGCAGGCTTTCTATCAGGATTCTCCACAACAGAGCACTCATTGTGATAAATGAACTGGAGAACAAGACAAATGAATATAACCTACTTCTGTGTATGGATTCATCAGCCCAGAGAAAGCTTCTGACAGAGAGAGAGGGAAAGACAGAGCCCAGGAAGGTTGCAGTGAGCTTCTAGGAAGCACGTGGGTTGAAGAAGAGTCATCAGCTAAGTGCCCATGCAGAGGTGACCATGAGGTTATGGGGGCAAAGTAAGATTCTATCGAGCTGTAGCCACTCAGAAGTTGTGTTGAGCACAAGGGAACTGCACCACTTACATGACAGCTCCTTGGTGTCTAATTTTGACTCCCTGATGTGTGCAAATTGATCAGATCAGCTAAGACAGGGTGGTTCTTGAGCAGGCATAAACATATGAAAAACCCAAGCAACTTTTCTGCATGATCCTGCTGTTATACAAAGGGAGCTCTAGGACAGCAGCACCTTCATCCACGGATATACCCTTCCTGCTTCCCACATACCATAGACAGGATAACAGTCTGTGGTTCCTTCACCTGGTGTAAAGCACCATTTGATCCAGAAGACAAAGACATAACAACATCCAGGGACTGGCAGATGAAGTCAGCAAGGTTCAAACCACTAGTAAGAAAATCACTAGCAGAGAAATTAGTCATTGAAATGGGTTACTAAGAACTGAAAGGAATTCTCCATCACTGGCAGGAAAACAGGAGTAAAGGCTTTCTAAAAGAAACAGCCAGCCTTGCCCAACAAATGCTGAGTGATGTGCAATGTTCAGGAAGGAGGTGGAAGCCTATTTTTATAGGGTGACCCTAGAAAATTGCAACCGGCCTTGCTGTCTTTTTACATGCAATGCTGGTGATAACTGTTATGCCATTCTGCAGTGTCCAGCTAAAAAAAAGGAGCTGACAGGGAGTTGGATTCAACAGGAGAGTATGAGAAGCCAGTGGACTTGCTCTACTTCAAGGACTAAATTTTTGTCCAGTATCTGTGTTTTACAAAGAAATTTAAATTCATATCATTGTAGTTCTTAAGATTATTCCCCCTCCCCTTCTTATGATGTAAAAATAGCCTGCAATGAGACTTTGTTTAAAGCCATGGAGTTAATTTTCTATAATAATTGTTAACAGTTGGAGTTTTTCTTTCTTTAAGCTCAAGGGAGAAGCATGGACAGATTTATTAATGGTGTCCCCCAATGTGATTGATGGGCTGTCAAACATGGAAACTTCACACCTGAAAAAACTTGAAACAAGAACACTTATACCAAAAATAACAACTGTGCTTGGTACCTCTGCAAGTCTCTCTGTAGTGACTTGTGGCCGAGCCTTCCCAGGGGCTTCTCTACTCCAGTAGCTCCTCTGTCAGTTCAGTGCTATGCTCTGTTCTTCTGTTGCTATAGAGCTGGATTCACTCATGACATCACAAATACAGTGATGGATGATGGGAGAGAAGAGAGCTTGTCTCCCCAAAAGAGTGAGCAGGCAGAGATGAGATTCCCTCATGGGATAATTGTCATAGAAGTGTTTCCTCCTACACCAATGTCCATCAGAGCAAATGGGATTTCCACACATATGGGTGATGCATGGGTAAATTTTAACTCTTGGTTACACCCATTTCGTCATCATTGGCAACAGGTAGCACCTGATATCAGGCACACTGAGATTTCCCAGTCTCTAGAACAGATTGCACATCTCTGCTCCAGAAAACACCATCATCTCTGAGGTCAGGTTAGGCAAGTAACAGTATGGAGGCCCTTGTCTTTTTTGCCTGATGGCCACCAGCTCTCTACTCTGAAAACAGTCCACTGAATTTTTCACTGAACTTTGCTGATTTTTTTTAGAGTTGGAAGGGATCATAGAGATCATCTAGTCCAACTCCCCTGCCAAAGCAGGATTGTCCGTGTCACTCAGGACTGCATCCAGGCGGGTCTTGAAAACCT
>BJBW01011215.1:0-33070 GCA_004320125.1 Scolopax mira | reverse complement strand
ACTGAAGAAAAGAAGGCATTCAGCAACTTTGCCTTCTCCACGTCTTCCACCACTAGTGGTGGGCCCACATTACCCTAATCTTCCTTTTACTATTTACATAGCAAAAAATCTCTTTTTGTTATTCTTAACTTTAGTGGCCAAGATGAGCTCAGCTCGAGCCTTGGACCTTCTAATTTCCCCCTGCATATCTTCACTGCTTCCTGGTATTTCTCCTTGCCTGCCAGGCCCCTTTTGCAAAGATCATAAACCTTCTTTTTGTTCCTGAGCTCCAGTCAAAGCTCTCTATTTAGCCAGGCTGGTCTTCTTCCCTTCCAACTTGTTTCTTGAGTCTTGGGTATGGTCCTTTTAAGAGTGCCTCCTTGAAGTATGACCAGCCTTCCTGGGCACCTTTGCCCTTCAGGACTGTCTCCCAAGGGACACTTTCAACCATGTTCCTGAAGAGGCCAAAGTCTGCCCTCCAGAATTCCAAGGTGGAGGTTTTGATGGCCCCCCACCTTGCTTCAGCAAGAATTGAAAATTTCGTGATCACTCTGTCCAAGACGGCCTCCAATGTCTACATTCCCCACAAGACCTTCTGAGTTAACTATCAGCAGGTCCAGTAGGGAACTTTCCATAGTCAGTTCCCTCACCAGCTGCATTAGGAACTTCTCTTCCATGCCCTCCAAGAATCTCCAGGACTGTTGCCTCTCTGCTGTGTTATATTTCCAGCAGATGTCCTGGAAATTGAAGTCCCCTATGAGTACAAGGAATAGTGATCGTGAGGCCTCTGCCAGCTTATAGAATATTTCATCAGCCTTTATATCCTATAGGATATTGTTATATCCTATAACAAACTTCGACCATGATGTCTGCCTTATTGGTCTGCCCCTTGATTCTTATCCATAGACACTCAACACTGTCATCATGTTCATTGCTAACTTCTAGGCATACAACACTGCTCTAAACATAAAGGGCCACCCCACTACCGCTCTTTCCTTGCCTGTCCCTTCTGAAAATTTGGTACCCATCAATCACAGCACTCCAGTTATGCGAGTGCTCCCACCATGTTTCTGTGATGGCAACTAGATCATAGTTTTCCTGGTGCACCATGGCTTCTAGCTCCCCCTGTTTGTTTTCTCAGTCATGATAGCCAATGATGGGCTAGAGGAGAACATAACTTGTGTTTCCAATCCTTTTAGCACCCACCCCAAGGCTATGAAATCTTCAGTCAGAATTAACAACAGAAAACTTCAGTCCCCCCCACTCCAAATGAGAAGTCTAAAAACAACACAATATTGTATAAAGGATGGAAGTAGACAAACATCTAATTTCACCTGGCTACTGTTTCTAAATAAATGACTGACTCCAACTTAATTTTTGAAAAGTAAAACTGACAGCTATTTCGCAAAGAGTTTCGAATGTGATGTGTCTGGTAAGTGGAAAGGCCACAGCTGTCTCTTGTCCCCTGTTGACTAGTTTCCTATACGTCTCTTCAGTGGAAGGAACTGTCATGAAAATTTAGCACAAACATCAAGAAACATTATCAGTAGTTTCACAGATATGCCTAAGATGCTTAGGCTCAGACTATAATATTCCATTACCAACTTGGATGTGACCTGTCCTTGAAAATAACCTCTCTCTCTGCATGGAGTCCATAGCAGCATTACATTGAAAATTCTCTTACATTATGCTTATTTTGATGCATGGATCAGGGTGCACACCACTGGATCCATCTCCAAGATCTCACAACTGAAGTCATCATCTAGAATAAGGGATGTGTTGAGTCTGCACCAATGAAGCTTAATTCTCAATAATCAGATAACAAGCTTTTAAATGACCAAAAGCGCCTAAACCAGTTAAGTTCTCGTCTGCCACAAAGTCAACACAGATCTAGCAGATACCTGACATGACTGAAATAAGAAGATCTCTTGAATGGGTCAGGGTTAGTAATAAAATATTCTTTGGAAGGAAGAGCCTCAATTTGTACAACAACCTCCAGCACATGAAAACTCTGACTTCGTATAAATATGAAAAATAAGAAGTCATTCCAATGCTTTAGAAAATAAACAGGGAAGAATGATGTCACCTCTAAAGTCTCCTAGTATTACTAATATCATATTGGCAATGTAGGCAAGATAACAAAATACAGATGCTACAGGATGTTAGAACAGCTGATGTTCAGTGTTAAAGTAGCTTCTTTAATTTCTTTTCCTGTAATATCATACATGGATTCAAAACAGGTTATTCATTTTCTTCCAGATAAACAGGAAACCAAAAAACTTTCCTTTCCAAATTTTGGCCACATTTCTGAGTTATCATCCATATGTACACAGAACATCTGAATTATCATCTTTCCCTCTGACAAACACATTCCTAATGCAGTGAATACCATATTAGTTGTCAAAATAGTTACATTCTGAATCTTCTATTTTATGAGGATTTTAGGTATATTATTTTGTGATTATGAACCCACCTCGTCATTTAAACTACCATTTCTCTATTGTTGTCCGTAGAAGGCTGAGAAACAAAGACAGAAAGAAGGGAAATCCCGATTAATCTTTAAATCCTATGTTAGGATTAAATGTCATATGGGAAGAGGAAATGAGTAACAATTTTTATAGAGATTATGGCAAGTCATAATATTAAAAGTATGTATACTTTTATAGACACAAAATCTATGTGTTTAATATATTTTTTTCATATGTTCAGAGTGAGGAAGACTACAAAAATATTACCTTTTTTCATTAGTATACAGTCCTTCTGCTGTGTCTTCTTCATTGTAAACTTTAAAAGTATGAGATGGACAAAGATGTTTCATTTCCAAGACCCTCTTTTTCACAGAGAAGACATTATCAGAGTGAAGGTTTAGAAATTACAACTGTCACTCTACACCTCTCTCCTATCTTGATCTAAGTAGGAAATGTAGAAGTTTACTTCACATAAATGCAGAATTTTATCTCATTTTTTCCCTTTTCTTTTCTCTTTTCTTTCATTTTCTTTCCTTTCTTTTCTGCTGTGTGTGTAGGAGGATTTTATTTCTGTGTATTGTATCTCACTATCTCTTCAACAGGGACTCACTAGCACATTTTTCTGGGCTTCAGTAACTCAAGGAAACATGGTTCATTCTGCTAAGTTTTCTCACTTGTGTTCAAAACAGTTACGTAAACCCAAACCTTAGCGTCTGATAAAATTGCTGAATAGGTGTCAAATATTATTGTCTTCATTCATCTGCTAAGTTAAATTGAGTAAGGAACTGTAAGCAAACCATGGATGGTATCATGAATGTTTGCAACATGACAGTCTGGTGTTGCTTACCTTTTGAACCTTTTAATTTTACCTATAGTTTTCTTTTATTGCATTTTGTTTGTAACTCCTATTTAGTTTTTAGGAAGTGTAATCCCAATTTGCTGAACCACAGGGACTGCCATGAAATTCTTGGGCCAGTTATCAGTAAGTCTATTGGCATCTGTCATGATGGCTGGTCAAATGCTGTCAATGGTGCCTGCCATGCTCCTGGTCACCTTGTGGCTCTGAAGCTGCATGGGTTACAGGTTCATGAGCTATCCAAGTGATATTCTTATGACAGGTCTGTATCAAGAGTAGCACTTTTTGCTGAAAAATCCAAAGCTGTAAATATTACGTTGCAGATCCTGTGGAAAAAGAAATAAAAGTTTCTACGGTCAATACCACAAAATTGTCCAGTATTTCAGACAAATGTCTAGCCTATTCCCATCCTGTAATGGACCATAAGCCACCAAAGAGCTATTTTTATATCTGTTCCAGCACTGCCCAATTCTTGACCACAGACACCAGGGTGACAGACCACTCCAATCTATTGTCCTGTGCATTTCCTGAGATACAATAGAACAAGGTGTTGTGGTTTTTTTGATAGATTGCACTATTTGAGAACAACAAAACAGAAACAGAATCAACAAGTGATTAGTCTAAATCCAGATCCTCAATAGAAATATGCCAAAACAGCAGTTGTATTTTTGTGCTTTTGCTTACAGCTGCTCTTGTGATTTCCCTCTGTCTCCTGTACCAATCTGATTGCTACCCTAACCCCCTTTCTCTGTCTGTTCATCTCATAGTTTTTCATCATGCCTCTTCTTGGCAGCACAAATTCTGTCTTCCCATGCTCCGCCCAGCAAGCACCTCACTGATCAATAAAGCAGCCGGGCCCCTGCACAAAAGTCACCAGACAGAACAACCCTGATTAAATTCCAGTTTAAGATTCCCTGCACTATTCTACTGCACAGCATCTCCTGGCAGCCTAGAGGGAAAATTTCAGCTTGTCTCCTAAACATAAAATACCTGCTTCACCCGGCCCTTGGTATCTCTGTGGAGATTCAGCATGCTCAAGACAATCAGTATTGTAAAAGAATTTAATAGTCAGTCTCTGATAAATTTTTCCAATGTTGTATGAGCTGCAACTTCAGACAGTAATACTTGGTTAAATCTGGACAATGTTTCTTATAAGCTCAAAGAATTTCCTCTATACTGAGCAGCTTGAACGTTAGAAAATTATATCTTTTTTTTTTTTTTTTTGTAATCTAACATCTGAAATGGCATAAACACATGGAGTTTGGCTGTTCTCTATGTCCTTTAAACAAAGACAGGTGACCAACATGAAAATTTTGTCCAAAATGGTTAAAGCTTGGCAAGTTTTTAAGCTGAGGTCAAGGGTCTCATAAAAGAGACCATTACCAAATTAACATCAGGTATCATTGCCAGTCCCATCTGCTGCTTAAAGCACTTTCAAGAGAAAGAAATCGCAAAATGTTGATGCAGCATGATGTTTTAGATGAAAATAGGTCACAACAGAACTGGCAAGTCAGACCAAAATACTTGGTTATTTTTTGTTTTGTTTTTGGCTTTTTTTTGTCAGTTTGGTTTTTTTTTTTTTTTGATTGTTTGTTTTTTAAATAATTCTGTGGAAATATCATACTTTATACATCTGCCTTAGGAACTAAATCATGAGGTTTTCTGCCTGCCCCTGCAGTCTTGCACAATCCTAAGAGTATACTCCTCTGATAGAGGCGGCACTTTTAGACAGAAACTCAAGTTTTCTGACCTTGGCAACTTCAGTTTCACATAGACATCAGATTTACCTGTCAGGTTCAAACTCCAAATACAATGTGCCACTTGAGTGTTGTCTAGTGCTAGACTTTGCACAAGCCAAGCACATCTAATTTACTTCTTTTTGTCTGTTTGGTAACTGAAAATTGACTCTATTACAGCCAAGTAAGCCAAAGACTAAAAACTTAGAAATGAAGGGAAAGAAAACTTGGATTTATTTATCCATTTTTTTCAATTTTATAATTTTGTTTGATGTTTTGAACTCTTTGCTGTCATTAGAAATCGATCATTAAACTCTAGAGATATTCAATATACACAAAACAAAGGACACCTGAAAACATTCCATTAATGGAAGGAGGTGATGGTTAGCAATGTAACTGTGTGTTAGGATTATTATGACTAAAATGTATAGTCCCATTTCTGCTTTTCTCCAGAAAATCTAAATGATTCTATAGAGAACAGACAGTTAATAATATTACAGAAATAAATAGTCTATTTGCTTCTACCTGACAGCCTTATTAACCATATGAGTCTAATCAAATAGAGAAGATTCTTGTAAACGAACTAACACAAACTAACCTGGGGCCTTCTTTTAATATTGCAAACATAATGATTAGCAGCTGCCTGGAGCCTCAAGAAAGAAAACTGAGAGAAATTGAAACCTTTGTTTAATCATGAATTTTTCTTGTGAAAATTAACAAGCTTTTATCTTTTTATACCTAATCAAATACAGGTGGAGAGAAGCCAAAGGGAAAAAAATAAAGCAAAAGTGATAGTGCAGTTCTAGTGTTTATTTGGGACACAAGTCAATCTCATTAAACAACAGACACTAAGTCATTGGGCATTCATAAACTGTCATATTAAAAAATATTGGGGATTTATATTACTCCCCATTGTCTTTTAAAATAATCCCATATACAAGGATGTAGCAAATGTCACATGTTTGTAGGAAAACTATGTAGTAAAATAGCTTAGGTTATTCTGGCTAATTTCTGAATTAGACACCTGTTCTATAATTTTAAAAAATATTATAAAAATTTGGGATTTTTTTTTTCTGGAAAATTAAAGCTCTTTTTTTAATTGGAACCAAACATACTTCAATGTATTTATTGAGAACAAGAGCAAATTTTACATAGTATGTACAACAAAATAGCAAAACCAAAAGCAAACAAAAGAATTTTGAAGAAAACCCTCTAAACCCCATCTATTTCATAGTTATTGTTGTTGACATGTAAAAATGATTTATTTTTTTTTATTTGCAGAGAACATCCTACAAATTCCCTTCTATTTTAAGTTCCATATTCTCCTGGTTTCAGCTGGGAAAGAGTCAATTTTCTTTCTAATGATTGCTGTGAAAGGAATGTCAATAACACTTACTGGTTTTAGTTGCTGCAAAGTGATGTTTACACTATTCAAGGACTTTTTTCACCTTCCTGTAGAAGTACAGACAAAATGATGGAATCACCAATGAAATATTCTGTGACACAGACTTCAGGGTCAATATATAAATGGGGGTTAGTCAGGAAGCAGGAATTGTCAATCAGTCCTCGAGTTTACGGAGTAGTGAGAGTGACCTCTCTTGACATCATCGTCATCATCATCATCATCATCATCATCATCATCATAGTTATTATTATTAAATATTCCTTTTCTGGTTTGGCTTGGTTGGGTTTTTTTTATTATTATTACTATTATTAACTGTCTTTATCTCAACCCTCAAGGGTTTTTTTCTCCCTTCCCTTTTCTTTTTTTTTTTTTCCTCTCTTCTCCCCACCTTTCATGGGTTGAAGGAAAGTGGGAAGGTAAGCAGGTAGCTGCACAGTTCTGATTGCTGGCTGGGGCTAAACATGACAGTCCTTTTTGGCACACAAATTGGGGCTTGAAGGGTTGAGATAATGACAAACTTGCTCAGAGTATGTTAGAACAAATTTGTGATAAGCATTCATTGTATTGAGTTAATAGTCACAACGATGCTCTCAACGTTATGTCTGGTAATATCTAAGATGTGCTCACTGTTATGCTGTTCATCATACCTGGGAAATGGCTCAAAATTATTGTTTTGCTGTGTCTTGTAGTGTAGGCTTACAACATGATGAAATTTGGTTTATTATGGTGGTATATGTTAATGATTAAAAGTAATGAACAAGGTGAAATAACAGCAGCAGTTTCATCTTCATACTTCAGGAACCTTGCAGAAACTTTTAGTAATTAAACTTTCTACCTTTTCTCCTCAGAGAATTTACCTGTGGGGTAGACAGCTTCTTTCATTTCCCTAATCTCCTGTAGGGTAATTACAGAAACGTTTAAGAATTTCAAATACCCTCGGGACACTTGAACCAGCTTGCTCCTACTGCTAGGTTTTCTGAATGTGTTCCACATCTTGCTATTACTTAAGGTTAAACATCAATGCATATGTTGGTACACTATTCCACCGAAGAGTATTGTAGTTAGTCCAATCTCCACAATGCAAAAATCTAATGGAGAGTTGAAGCTGGTGGTAGACTGCTGTGGCCTGAATGAAGTCATGCTGACACTGAGTGCTGCTATGCCAGTCCTTTATTTCTATACTGACTAAAGGATGGTAGCAAATGCTCTGTGGAGATTGTTACAGCAGTAGAAGCAGAGCATCTGACAGGGCAGAGGTAAATCTCTCTGTGATACCCCATTATGGCAAGATATTGCTGCCCCAATAGAGAATTAGAGATTGTAAAAATATGTCATGTAGATGCCCACATACCCAAGATTTGGACCACTGAAGAACATCAAAGCAGCCAGCAGGTGGATAGAGCTGCTTAGGTTCGAGTGGCTCAGGTGGAATATGGGGTGGATACTATCCTGGTTTCAGGTTCCCCCTCCTATTTTGCCTCCTCCCCACCTTTCAGGGGGACAAGGTGGGGTGGGAGAGGAGGGAATAAGAAAATCAAGGCACCTGGCCTGTAGGCAAAAGTCTTACATGTGACATGTCTAATGCAGGTCCACTCCCTTATCACTGATTAAAAGGATTCTCAAACACATTGTTGTGTTCAGTCTAAATTCTAAATACCCTTCTACCATTCAAAATCACAACTCTGTTGAAAAATCTATGCAAGTTTGGTTTCAGACCTTTTTCATCCTAAAATTGTTAACCTCTGTCACTTAAAATGAAACGTGCTTTTTCTTCCAGGCTCTCCCTGGAATGACAAAGTGAGCATAAGTCATCATTACATGGATATTAAGGCTCTGACTTAAGTGATGTTGCATGTTCAGTGTGAACTCTGACTCCTCACTTCTTACACTCCACTGGGATCTACACCTTTCATCTAAAGAGGTAAATTTTATGGGGTTTCTTTGTAAACATTTCCTCACACCATCAGAAAACCTTCGAAAAAACAAATAAATCTGAGGGCCTGTTGCTGAGTCGAATTTGCTTAGAATACATATATATATATAACTGTAAGTTATATATATTAGGAGAAAGAGAAAGAGAAGTTGGACAAAAGAGGTACTGAACATCCGGTATGTAAGAAAAAAAAGGGCCTCTGGAGGAAAGATTTGCAAAGCTACAGCAACAAAGGTGCTTGATGGCATTTTTCAACTACTAATGAAAGCAGCATGCAGTTAAAATGTAAATGTTTTTGCCCCAAAGGCCAACATATTATGCTACTTCATTACAACACCTGTATGTATAACACATATTTGTATAGATACAACAGACAACCTAAAGGTCCCCATTCTTTTTCCTTAAGGCTGATGTCAATGATCAGTTTCTCTGACTATAACAAAGCATTCTCAGGGTTCTAGTGAGTTGGGTACATAAACAGATTTATGCTGTCTGTGATAAGCTAGTTGAAGTGCTGAAGAGCACACTGAGCAAACTGGAGCTAAATTTTAGACAGCCACCTTCTCAGAAATTCTGCAACATTTTGCCTTTCACAAAATCTCTGTATCTTCTTCTGTAGTCTCCTAATTTTTGCTTACAGAAATACTTGCCCTGATTTTATAATAAATTAGATATATTTTGTATTTAAATACTACAAAGCAAATTTATTCCCATTTTTGGCTATTTACTAATGTTAGTCTCCGTTACAGTCTAATTTGATGGCATTTATTTACAATTGTATTTATAAGTAAACAAGTCTTTCCATAATATAAAGTATACTTTACTGGCTGGCAAATGAAGTGTTATGAAAGAGAGGAAATTTAGTAGAAAACAGAGCCTTCAAACTATATTTTTTAAAAACAGTAAGGAGTATTGTGTAAGATATATTTTTACTTTTTCTATTCTTTCTAAATATTTGTGTTTTCAGAATTTATAGAACTGAAAATAACTGTCCCAAATGCCTGGCTCATGGTGCTTAATGCAGTGGTAAAGGAAAATTAGTTTGATGTAATTTGCATGTCTTATATTTTTTTTGCAGTTATACTGAATATATAACATGGATTAATAGATTTTTCTCTCTGACTACACTTTCCACTTCCTTCTTTGTCTCAGGGCTATTTTCACATACCAGTTGTAATACATATGAAAACAAAAGTATCATGCTGTTTCAGTAGGACAAAAGAAGCTAGAGAGAAGCTAGAGAAACCAAGATGTTTATTAGTCTTTCCCATTCTTTTCACAATGCATATAAGTGTGTAATTCATTGATGAGTGCTTTGCCATGAAAAATAAATCCAATACCTTTACTAAAATAAATTACATTTTTTTCTGTGATTTCAAGAAGCAGTTCAGGTTAAAGCTTTTCCATTGCTCTTTATTCAGTGTTTGCCTTAACAATGTGTATTTAGCATACAGAATCTTGGATTTTTTTTCCTTCTCTAGAAGAACTTAGGTGACCAAGTCAATTTACTTAACTAGCATGAGAATTAATATCTAGGACCAAATCCAAAAGAGTTCTATGTTAATAATTTATTCTTCTTTTCCTGTCAGCATTAGCTGTTTTTTTCATAGGGATACTTAGTTTCTTGAAAAGCTGGTGTAAATAACTCCAGTATACTCACTTAAAAAAATTAAACCATTGTAAACATGTTAAAACACCAATTCGTTTTTAACTGTACTTTATAATTAAAGACAAAATGTCACTCTAACAACAATCTTTCAGTACCTGGCTAAAAGGTGTATTCCATGAGAAGCCATGAACAACCATAGAGAGAATAGGTGAAGTACAGGTATTGAATGACACTATAGAGAATCTGTACTGTGAGGAACAATGGAAGAAAATTGCAGATGGTGTGAATTGTAGCAGAGACTTTAAATGAAGTTTTAGACTGTTCTTCGTTAAGTACTAAGAACACACTATGTAAACAAATTCATTTCAGATCTTTTATTTTTTCAACACCTTGGCATGAATCTCCCCCCTCAAAAGAAGGGACTACCACATCCCAAAGTTTTTCAGGAACCAAGATTTCAATTTTGAGGGTTTTTTAAAGATGTCAGAAAGTAATCTGATTTGGAATGAACAAAAATTTATGCCCTCAAAATGTACCACAAACAGATTGTTTAAGAAAAAAAACATGTTTCAGGCCACTTTGTTTGTCTTCTTTCGAAGAGAAAAAGAAAACAAAGGCATTTATTTCCCTTTTATTCAAATTATTCTTTTTGCATGTATTGATAGGATTATGATTAAGATGAATTAAAAGATATTTCAAAATAAGAATGTTCTTTTTTGAAAAAAGTAAACTTATTTAAGACTTACAGTTTTTATTAAAAGAGTTTTTTCATCAAAGTTAACTGATTTCTGTGAAACTTGTTGCCTGTTGCCAACAAGATGTCATTTTCTGAAAGTTAACTCCAATGGGAACTCCCAATCCAATGGGAACTCCCAATCTATTCCACTACAAATTTACATCACTGTTGAGTAATTTGCATTAATACAACCTATGTGAAAAGCAACAACAAAATGAAATAAGAAGAAAGAATATCTTAAACATATATAAGTTTTTTTTGCTGTACATGGTTTTAACACCAATTGGGGTTAAAATAAAATTCAGGTTAGAGAATTTATTTAGAAATGTTTGAATTCAAAGGAAGAAATTTATGTTTCTTTGTGACACTGGGAATATCATTCTCTTAAGATCAAATATTCCAAAACATACTGGCAGCCAAAGTTCTAGAAAGAGTAATCACTTTTGCAAAAATTAGAAAATATCCAAATTAGACTAAAGAAATATTCACAACTGTAAAGCTTAATTTGGAAATAGTTACTATTTAACGGAAACCAATCCATGCCTCTACTTCTAATATGAAAAGTTGAGAACTCCACTTCTGCATGCCATTTAGACCTTGATTTATATAATAATGGTGATAAAATATCTTTATTATAATTTTAAAACTTATAAAGTTCAGTCAAAGAGCTGTTGAATGGTGGATATATTCATTATTTTATCCTAAAAATGTTATTCAGTTTTGAAGGTACAGATTTTAATATAGAACTCCTTTGACATTGAAACTTTCAGTCTTAACCTTTCCTTTACATGAAAGCAGATTTTTGCCTTCAGTATTCTTTTAAGAAGTTTGTACTTGACTTTGTAAAAGTTTGTACAAGACTCATTGTGCCTAATGAGACGACTAATTAAGATGACTATGACTACTTCACAATTTAAAACTTTTCCTTTTTTTTTTTTTGGGTGGGCTATTCTTTTCAATATTGACACAGGTAAACAGATTTCTGAAGAATTCGTCAGAACACTTTTAGCAAACAAGCTTCTACTAAGCTACTTTCTACACCTGACTGTGGCTATGTAACTCCTACAGTAGGAAAGTTATGGGCAGTTGAATGGATTTGGACATGACTTGGCTCCAGATGCCTTGCAGGAATGGTTCTGATGATTTGGAAACCTTGCAAAAAGAAAGCAATAAGAATTATTTCTGTGTGAGTTACACTGGAGCTTAATAGTTAGTTTGTGCAAGAGAAATAGGTCAAGTAACAGCCTCCATACTTATGTATTATTTTTTTTCCCCTACCCTCTGGTCATCACAAACAGCTGAGTATGATTTTTATTAAATAAAACTCTGCAATGTTTGCAGATGGAGACACTTTTAGATTGGATTTATTCCTGATGGGTCAGACTGGATGAAATTATTGTCCTCTGTTAGTTCATTAAGTCTACTGGGGACACAGAAAATCCATTATTGTATGATCATGCATAGTTTAGGATAGCATTTTGTCCTGCAATCACTGTTCCTTTGATCTCCTTCCTGCAATCATCTTTGATCAAATTACAGTGAAAGTCGGTATGGTTACTTAAGCACAGTGAGGTGCACGAGGAGAACAAAAAATGTAGGCATTTCTGGGCTCTAAGTTCTGCCTTGAAGTGTTTTTGATATACTTTTAGTACAAATCTTGAAATAACATGACAGAGACATGCACTCTCTTCCAAGCAGCAACCTTGGTATGTTCTAGCAGTAAGAAAAAAAAAATCTAGTTCAAGACTGTAACCACGGTAGTGAAATTATGAGCCAGTTAATTTACTTTGCTGCTTGGAAAACAAATAATAACTTTCAGAACAAGACTTATGAAAAGAACTCCATGCATTTCCTGTCTTTTCACAAGGATTTTAAATCATTACTTTTACTGGAAATACAATTGATGCAGTTCAGGTCTCCAATACAGGAGATTTCACCTCAGCCTGGCTGAACCAGGAACATCTCTCAATTAAGAATATCACAGAAGATGAAAAAGCTGGCATCTGGCTGAAATAAGATGATTAAAAAATAGTCTGGCATTTATGCTCTTCTAATGCTTCCAGGACACATTGACATGTCATTATATACCTCAAAAATAAAATCAAGACTAGACTCATAATTGGTTTTGTGGGTTCAGACCACTAGATGGAATGCAAGAATATTTACTGAACTGAAAACAGCATATAAAATTGTTAGAAAACTTCTAGTTTCTGAATTCCTATGGGACTGAAGGCTAGAGTCAAACCTCCACACTGATGTCAAAAAGTCAAGCCAATTCTGGACATGGTCAGAAGTAGGAACTTAAGTATTAGAGTATTGTAGGTGTCTCCAGCGTTAAGCAGCTATTCATGAGGGTTCTAGGAAACAAAAAGGATATAAATCTTTCAGAAGCAATCAAGATGTGACTCTAACAACCTCTAATTCATACCAGAGAATAGAGGTATTTTTCAACAGAGTTTGGATAAATTCAGATGTCTATTTGAGACTGACTTATAAAAATACCTGCAAGACGTTACTACTGCACGCTGCATGCTCTTCCTGTTGCAGCACCAGCAATCTGACCTTCATAATGAATTTTCTTTGCACCCATTTTTTTTTTTCAATATATATGTTTAAATATTTCACTAATTCCTAAGTCCAGATATAATTTCTGTCAGAGAGTTGCATGTGGAGATTCCAAGTTCAAATTCCAGGATTTGTTTCAACTTCCTGTGCCAGAAGAAATTGAATGCATTATTCTGGGAATATGCCATGTTTCATTTCTGCAGTTCCTTTTTTAGATAAATGTTATTTCTAAATATTAAGTGTAGTCTCTCATAAAGTTATGAGGCTACATTTCCCTAAATTCTGCTCTGTGGTTGGCTGATGACTGTTATAATTAGCTTGTAGCAATTGTAAAGCAGTATATCTCAATTCACATTATGTAGCAGATTACATAGCATGTTTATCCCAGTATATACAAATAAGGAAACTGATACTTAACAACAATAAGTAACTAGCCCAACATCACAAAATTAATCAGGCTAATTGTTCTACAGGAAGGCCCTAGTATCAATTTAAACTGAGAAATTATATTGACTGCACCCTCTTCTATAGTCAGAGGTCTCAATAGTTTGTCCTCTTCTATAGTCGGAGGTCTCGATGGTTTGTTCCAAATCTTCCAAAAAGTATAATATTTTAATTCAGTCCATTTGGTTACAAAATGTTGGTATTTAAATAGTGTCATTTAACTGCCATTACCTGTTATTGTTTGCTTAATTATTACATTTGAGGAATATTGAAGACAACTTCTTTGGAGTTTCCTGCAAAGAGGAGGAGGAGATACAAAGCAATGTTCTATCTAATCTTTCAAGCATCTAGCAGTGTAAGATTAAGGGATGAAAACAATTTCCAGAGACATGACTATCAGAGAGAAGGGGAAGATCCTGGAATCACGAGGTATCATTTTTTGGAACAGGCCATGAATGATGTTCAGTGCTAGCTGCACTAATATCATGTCATGGGCTAAACATGTCTTCACAGTTCCTGGGTTACCTTCAAAAGATGAAAACCTTGCAGATTTCAGTTCATTGCTATTAAGAGTACATGGCTGGATCTTTCTCAGCCATTGAATGGGAAAGTGTAACATGAATGGGATAAGTAATTATACTTAATGCCAGGTAGGGAGGAGGAAGACAGACGGAAGGAGGAGTATATCCCTGTATGTCTCCATCTACCTATGGAGATAGAAAGAGGAGCACGAGAATACAGTCGCAGAAGGGATACAGATAGAAAAATGTTATTGCTATTATTCACTTTAATTGATATTCTTGTGACAGTTTCACATAACACTTTAGAAAGGGGAAAGGACATAGTTTGTCTCCATTATATCTCATTCACAGAGAAATTGGTAGAAAAGCAAGACAGCTCTTTTACCTATTTGGAAAGAAGTTAGGCCTGGGAGCGCTTGTTCTCTCTGACATATCACATTGCCAATGGCAGTCAACTGGACACAACATTTGTTGCCCTATTTTATGCTGCTGGGGAAATTGCAACAACAAGAAGGACCAGCAGTGGTTTTGTATGCCTGGAGCACAGCCTTCCTTTGCAGCCAAGAGGCTGCACTCCACTTCAAGCCTTCCAAGACTATTGACAGGGCAATGGCAACCCTGATATGGTCATCATACCATATCACTGCTGAGATAACTGTGCACTTGGTTCCCATGGCAGGGGTATCCAGCAGGCCAACAAAGTACGCCTCAATTTTATTAACAATGCATCTGGACCAATCCAGCTATTTTAGCAGTGAAATATTCTTGAAATTCATCTTCTCTGATGCAAGATGGCCATTAACTTCCCTTTATGGTCCCAGCACCCTCAATATCTCACAGTGCAAGGGTTAAGGGATTTTGTTTTAGGTATTTAGATATCTCAGCTTTATTTGCTATTGGCTTTATCATACATTTTTTTTCCTGATTGACTTCTAGCTTATCAAAGAAATATAATAGTCTATTCATTAGCTGCAAAACAAGAACTTTGACCCTGGCCATCAGCTAAACACCGTGAAGCCACTTGTTCACTCCTCCCCCCTCTAATGGGATAGGGGAGAATAACAGGAGCAAAAATGAGAAAACTCATGGGTGAAGATAAAGTTTAATAAGCAAAGGAAAGAGGAAGATAAAAAAAAAGTTTTACAAAGACAATCACTCACCAGCCCCCACAAGACCAAAGGCCAGCCAGTGTCAGGAGGAGCATTGCTTTGAAGGAGCAATGGTACCTCCCCAAACTCCCTTCCCTTCAGTTTTCATTTCTGAACACAATGTTATGTGGCAAGGAATATCTGTTTTGTCAGTCTGGGTCAGTTGCACAGGTTGTCTACTGACAATGTTTTGCCCACTTCCAGCCCACTCTGAGGGAGTGCAGAGTGGGAAAAAGAACAAATATTGAGGCTGTGCAAACACAGTTCAGCAATAGCCAAAATTTTGGTGTGGTGACCACACTGTTTTAATCACAAGGCCAAAAAATAACACCATAATGGCTACTATGAAGAAAACTAACTCCATCCTGGCCAGACCCAGTACTGTCCTATAGAGCAGTAGTGTTCCAGGAGCTGTTGGACTTATTCAGGACTTCAGTAGCCAGCCAGTCTTACTCAGGCATATTGCTCTCTTTCTTGGCCATGAGGAGAAAGGAGTTTTAAAATAATAATGCTACAAAAAAAGCAAAGTAGAAGAAACCACAAGGCATATGTTCAGTGAGATCAAAATTACTTTCTCTTCCACTGGCTCAATCATATCTCCCCACCTGTAGGGATATGGAATAACATTGTCCCATTGTCCCACGTGTTCAGTGAAATCTAGAATAGGGACATTTTGACCTAATAAACTGCTGTTCTCATCAGTGACACTCCTTGTAGCATTGCCGTTCCTAATGAGTATCTAATGACTTTTTGGCACAATCGCCAGTCAACAAGTCTTTCTTTCTTGGCTGAAAATTTGAAATCCACAAGTGTTCTCACTCATGTGACAATATTTTCATCTTGACAGTAGTAGTACAGAACTTTCCTGGCCATGAAACACAGAGTGCATGCTGAATGTAAAACAGAAACCATATGACTATATCATGTTAAAAGAGCTCCATATTTTTGCACAGCCGAAAATGTTCTTAAAATACGTACTTGGAAGTTCCAGTTATGTGACTAATGAAACTCCTTTAATTAGTATTTACTTTCAACAAAATTGTGTAGGCCAGCCCAGGCATATCAGCCTGAGGCTCAGCTGCCACAAAACAATACTTCCAGAACACCTCTTAGCACTAGAATGAATATAGATGTTTCAGAGAAAGTACTGTGAGAAAAAAAAAAAATCCACAAAACAATCTAAGATTTAAAGGTTTCCAAAAGTATCTCTAAGTCTCCATCTACTCTCCTGATACCTGGGAAAAGAAAAGGCTGTGAGTCCATCATTTGATCTGCTCTCACAAGCTGTATAAACTAATGTACATCCACACTTTACACGTAACTACTTACACAGATATGTATGTACTCAGTGTATATATAAGATGTATATTATTATGTCACATAAAGATAACTTATATAGCTTTAGTAAAATATAAAATTTTAAAATATTTTTTAATTTTTTAAATATTAGAGATCTGCAATCATTTTTCATTGTGATTAAAGTTTTAATGGGACTATACACATGACAAAATGAAGAAGAGTTTTAAAATTTTTTCCCACGTAGTTACACCAAATGGTGTGTACATAACCCAAACTGAGGTTGGAAAAGTCTTCCAATTCATGGATTTTTTTCATACTTCTCCAGCTGTTGAACACCTTCATCAAAAACCTGGATGACAGGAAAGAATGTACCATCACCAGCTTTTGGATGACAAATAGAAGGAATGGTCAAAGCACTAGTTCAGAGAACTTCAGTAAAATGGAGCTGACAGAAATTTCATGAAATAAAGTCAAATAGAAGTCCTGCACCTGGGATGGCCCAGCTCCTTGCAAATGGGGACCGGGGCAATTCTGTCGCAAGAAAGGACCCAGTGATCCTGGTGGACTGTTATATCAATGTGAGTTTGCAGGGTTACCTTATTACAAGGTTGACTAGCCACATCCTGGGTTGTATTAGCAAAAGCACAGACAGCAACCTAAAGAAAGTGATTCCCTATGGGAATTAGGCCCTGGGGAGGCTGTATTTTGGCATACTACTGTGAGTTCCCCACTGCAACAACTGAGAGCGTTCAGCAGATTACTGCTAGGATGGTTAGGGAGTTGGAGCATGATTCTCTATTTCATCTGGAGGAAAAATTGTATTATTAGGCAGGAAAATTAATGGAAAAATCAGTACACTCTACAACAAAGATCTTTGTAGATTTTAATACCCAACCTGGGTGGTCTTACACTACTGTGCTTTTTGTTACTGGTTTTACATGAATTATAAAGATACCGAGACTGCGCTGCCTGAAAGTGCTACTCATCCAAATCAAAGCATAGAAAGTTATTATGGGATAACTTCAGGGAAGGGCAGAAATATTGCCCAATTAATCAAACATAATATATATACTAGAATATATGCAAATAAGCTTCCGAATCGATGGTAACCGTTGCTTTTTAAATGTTCCCCCTTCAAACAGTGAACATTATTTGCTATAGAGTACTGTACTTTGTCTCCAGCAGGGCTATTTTCTCTATCTTGAAGAATGGAAGGAGAACTCCTATCATTGTCTCAGGAAGCAGAATGGTACTCTCTAGTTCTTATCTTCCCAAGTGTGAAAAAGCTGGGAAATCTAAGTCCACCTATCCAGTTCTCCTGGGAAGGCAAATGCAGCTGCATATGAATAAACTGTCCTATAATGCCATTTACAAGGAAAAAACATCATATATTGATCAGTGAAATAGTGGATTCTTTATCCCAAATTAATGGCAATGTCTAAGGCAGCTTAATAATAGATAAGGTAATATAATCAGTGTGAAGAATTTTCACATATTGTCATTGAACATCACTTAATATAGTTCAGTTGAAGCTCCTTCTGATGAAAGCTCATTAGAGAAGTTGTGACAAGATAACACTCTGGAATGCATATATATAAAAGACCTCAAAATCAGCACTTCTTTATACTCATAAATGCAAGGAAAAAATTAACAAAACATATAGCATTGTATTTCATCACTAACATTCTTATGAGAATTAGGACTTTAGAATTGAGAATAACAGGAATTTACAAATATTGTCGGATGATCTTCATTAAACATACTGACACAGTAAAAGTTTGAAAGCAACTGGTATTTTACCAGTGATGATTTTTTCTTCTGTTGTTTTCTTGTGTTGTTTCTTTCTTCTTTAACTACTTATTTTTTCTTCATTCCATCTTTTCCATTTTCCAGCAACATTCTGCTTGAAAGAACTATTACAAGTGATTAAAGAAAGAGAAAAAATCTGACCACAATATATAGATGTAACATATCATATAATCCACTAAAGAATGAGGTACTATATATAAATTTTATCTTTCTTAATTGAACAGGTAAAAAATTCCTAGTGAAAATATCCTCAAATCCTTACACGTCTCTTCCTTTCATGCTAGTAGAAATATACTGACTTAAAGTAAAGTAAACATTATTTTCAGCCTGTTCAGCACTTACTTTATTGGAGACTAATTATTGTGGTTTACTCTGCAAAAAGGACAAATATTACTGAGACAGAAAAATTGTAAATTATATTGTCTGCCATTTGCTGAATGATTAGACAGAATTTGATGAGTTTTCTATACTGGAAAAACATATTTCACAAGATTAAAATCTTTTCTGTGATGAAAACCAAGAAAATATATTGAGCTAAAATAAAAATACATAACTAGAGGTTACAATATTACTTAGAAGTCTAAATGAAAACAGGAAACAACAAATTATACATTATAAGATTTGAAAGACAATTCTGAGAGTGCTAACAGTAGAAAGTTAAGATCTGTACTTTATAAAGAATTATAGAATAGTTTGGGTTGGAAGGGACCTTAAAGATCATCAAGTTCCAACCTCCCTGCAATTTGCAGGACATGTTCCATTGGATATGGTTAGTTGAAGCCCCATCCAGGCTGGTCTTGAACACTTCCAGGGAACAGGCACCCAAAAGTTCTCTGGACAACCTGTTCCAGTGTCTCACCACCCTCCAAATGAAGAATTTCTTCCTAATATCTAATTTAAATCCACCTACTTTCTGTTTAAAGCCATTACCCCTTGTCCTCATCCAGGGAGCTACACTTCTGATAAAGAGTCCCTCCCATCTCTCCTGTTGGACCACTTTAGGTATTGGAAGGCTGCTATAAGGTATAAAGTCACCCCAGAGCCTTCTCTCCTCCAGGCTGACAACCCAAACTCTCTTAGCCTGGCCTCATAGCAGAGTTGCTCCAGCCCTCTGATTATCTTCATGGGCATCCTCTGGACCCATTCGAACAGGTCCATGTCCTTCATATGTTGGGGGCACCAGAGCTGAATGCAGTACTCCAGATAGGATCTCTACAAGAGTGGAGTAGACAGGGAGAATCACAGAATCATAGAATTGTCAAGGTTGGAAGGGACCTTTAAGATCATTTAGGCCAATCATCAACCTAACTCATATAAAAAAAACACCAACAAAAAAACCCAAACAACTATCACTAAACAATGGCACTAAGCACTATGTCAACCCATTTTTTAATTAATTCCAGGGATGGTGCCACAACCACCTCCCTGGGCAGCCCATTCCAATCTTTAATGACCCTTCCAGTATCTAAAATTTTTCATAACATCCAATCTGAACCTCCCCTGGTGCAACTGGAGGCCATTTCTTATTGTTCTATTGTGACTTGGGAGAAGAGACCAACCCCCACCTCTCTACAACGTCCTTTCATGTAGTTGTCGAGAGCAATAAAGTCTCCCCTCAGCCTCCTTTTCCCTAGGCTGAATAACTCCAGTTCCCTCAGCCTTTCCTCTGAAGACTTCCTCTCAAGACCCCTCACCAGCTCTTATCTGGGCCCACTCCAGAACCCCAATGTCTTTTTTTTTTGGGAAGGGGCCCAAAACTGGACATGGATATGGTAGTTGAGATGGGGCCTCACCAGTACTGAACACAGGGGAATGATCACTTCCTGAGTCCTACTCACCACACTGTTCCTGATCCAGGCCAGGATGTTGTTGGCCATCTTGGCCACCTGGGCACACTGCTGGCTCACATTCAGTCAACAATTGACCAAGACCCACAAGTCCTCCTCTTGGCTGTTGTCAATCCATTCTCTGCCCAACCTGCATTTGAGCTTGGGATTGCCCCGTCCCAGGTGTGAGACTTCACACTTTGGCTTGTTGAACTTCATGAAGCTTGCATGGGCCCACCTCTCAAGCCTGTCCAAGTCCCTCTGGATGTCATCCCTTCCCCCTGTAATGTTATCCACTCCACACAGCTTGGTGTCGTCAGCAAACTTCCTTTTCCTTTTGGAAGTGTACAGAGTTGATATATTTCAATGAAATTATCTCATGTTTGTATTAGCTTTCCACATGTAAAGACTGAAAATAAATCAATGACTCATATATATTTAAGAAAGCAGCACATTTTTCAAGAAATGTGAACTGGCAAATCTTCTCCGTATCGTGCAACTTATACTAACTCAAGAACTGATCAAAGCAGTGAAATTAGAAATTATTTCAAACCTGTGTTTGTGAAATGAAATCAGGATACTTTTGTCCTCTAGTAAGAATTAATGATACAATATTAGACAGATTATTAATCACACATAGTGGTAAACACTTCACTTAGTTCATGCAAGGACATGCCAATGAAATTCAAAGCAGAAGAAAGGAAATTTACTAACAGAATTTGGTTGATATTTCCAATACTACTGGCATAAAACGTTAAAAAAGTTAAGTCATGAAATCAGAGAACTCTGCAGAGGGTTATTGAGCCACTGCATTGTTGATGGTAACATTCTAAATTGGATAATAGATTGGCTTAGTGGTGTTGCTGATGGCCAGAGGAAAGTGGTAAATGGATACAGATGGTGCAGGAGGGTGACAAGTGGATTGTCAGTGGGATCTGTGCTTTGCCTAATCTTGTTCATACAGTACCTTATATCACTAACAGTCAATGCAATTGTTCATCACCTTAGTGATTACCACATAGTTTGAACCCATTTTGGTTTTTACATAACTCAGAGGAAGTATCTATTAAAATCTGAAACTTGAACTGCTTAAGAAGCCTATTTTTCTTATTTTCTGCCACTGAAACTACAAAAAGATTATGAAAATAAACTGTCAAGAGAATGGTTGGATTGCAATTTATGTGAAATTATTTAACAATTTCAAGACTGTGTAATTATGATAACATGATTACAAAAACACTTCTTCTACATACCTTCTCAAATACAAAAATCATTGGAAAGCATGAAACTAAATTAAGCATTTATACCACAGTGGTCATCTGATGATAGTGTTGAAATAACCTGGTATATTGACGTATTGTTTGTGGTCTATTATCTTTATCCAAACTGATAGGAAGGCAATGCCAGTACAAGTCTACAGCTACCTGAACACTGTATTGTTTGAACTGAAGGCAGCATCCCTCTCTTCTTGATGTAAAACCTTTCTCATGCACTTGAGCGAAGACATTGAGGTTTATTGTGCATCAATTCACTACTTGAATCAGATCCTGAGATGGTATTAAGTTGGTAGCTTGATGATTAGAGCGTTGCCAATTATACCAGATAAGAATCAAGAAGGAGAGAGTTCTATCATCACTAAACTAGAGTAAAAAGGCAGTAATATGTTCAGGTTACAGGGCCCAGCCTTGGGAGAGTGTTAGTAAGTATACTAGAGCATAGGGACTAGTACAGTAACTGCATTAGACTGAGTTACAGGAGGGCACCTAGTAGTCATCAGTCAGGAAGGATACAGGAAGTCTATCTATGGCCAGAGGAGGTATTACAGCTGTCTGAGGGAATAAGTACTGCAATAAATCTTTTTTCATGCAATCTTCATACTAAACTTCTTCAGATGGACAGGGGCAATTTGGAAACTATGGGGCTGATTTCTGATAGGATCATTTAATCCATGTCTTTTAGAGCTGAAACTCCTGGAACAGTGGACTATTACAAATGTGTGACTGATTTATGGAGAGTCAATATATCTAGAGTCTCTACTCTCTGGCAGTCAGACTATATCATTTGCGCTTGAATAATTGTTCATTTATTGCAAATTAATACTATGTTTGTTGTATTGTCCTGTACCTGATAACATAGCAGCTAATTCTGTTTGATCAATCATTTTCCTTATGCAACAACCACAAATATTAGAGAGGTGTCAAGAAGAGAAAAACAGGGCAGCAAAAAACAGTGGGTGGGTTGGACTTTCTCAAAGATTAGAGATTTCTACCCCAGCAGAAACAGCCAAAAAGTTTAAGGAGACCAGATCAATTAGACTTATGTTAGTCTGTAGTTCCCAGTGATTGAACAAAAAAAATTCTTCCTCTCCAGGATCGCTTAACTTTTTCTTCTGTGCCTGTGGAGTGGGACTTAATCCCTTCTCTAATAGCAGCAATTATCACAGTTCAACTAGCTTTATTCTTGGATTTTGTTTCTTCTCCATGTATTCAAAACAGTAGTAACAATGTATGTGTAACGAGACTCACAGAGGTCTTGTTCTAGTCAAACACAGCTTTTATTATCTTCATGATTATCATTATCATGAAAACTACAATCCATTCCAACTATATAGCATGATCCTTCACATTTCTTAGGAGACCACTGCAATCTCTGTCAACACCTGTCAGAGTTCAGCTTTATATGTACAATAGGGAAGCATATATTTGAAAGCTTTACATATTACTGGAAAATTCTGGATACATTTGTAAAATCCAGTCTTATCACCCACTTAGAAAGAAATTGTGTCTTTGTCTGTAAACTAGTGCTAACTCCGCATCTACAAATTATCTGATGGTAAATACATTTTTAATGATTGCAGCCATCCCTCAGAACAGATGTTTCCTCAACAGTTTTGTACTTCTTTTGCTGGTGGTGTTAGACCTCTTAAATAAGTTGGCAACAATTTGTTCACTTTTAAAAGATGATTGTCCACTGGTGCCAATTTTGTATTGACATAAAACTTTAGTATACTTGGCCCTTAGTTCCTCCCATATGGCAAAGAAGTTGCCTTCTTTACGGCTTTTATTGTTTCATTCATCCATAATTTATATGCAGATGGAAGATTCATTCCTTTACTTAATCACTCCATATTAATAAATAACTAACACTTGTACACCCTTAGAGTTGTATCGCTCTTCAGGGTTAATTTCAGAAGCAAAATAGCTCAGTCCCCAAACAATTCTGTGGGAAAGAAAAATTCTCTGGATGTTTTATGTGGTTATAAAAGCAGATCACAGATGGATCATTTGCACAATTATTGCTACTGTGACTCTTACTTACAGCAAAGTTGCAGAAACGAGAGTAGTATCTACTTTTGTGTAATTCTATAAATCCAGAACAAAAATACTAAATAATGAACAGGTCCCTTTCATGGAGTCTGAAAATTAATTTCTCTTAAGAGAAATCATGACTGAACTATAAGTTCTGATTAAAAATAAAATATTTCTAGTCTTCAAGACTTCAAGTCTGCAATCTAAATTTGAACGAAATTTGTCATTATGTTAGAAAAGATTCTGAAAGCTACAGATCTTATTATTAATCCATTTTTTCATGAGAGAACTAGCAGAAATTTTACAGAATATATCTACCTCCAAATTCCATGCTACCTCCCAAAGTCTTTTGGGGCCTAAGACTCAGACAAAAAAAAAAATAATCATATTTTGTCAGTGGTAAAAGTGACCACACATTAAAAGGATACATGAGCACCAGGTTATAGAATTTGTATTTAAATTGAAGAGAAAATCAAAGAAGAGGTTTCTACACCTATGCAAGCTTTTTATATTTTCAAGTTATATCAACTTTCTCTTCAAACTGAACGGTTAATAAAATCCAGAATCTTGTAGAATTTAGAGTTTCCAATAGACTGTTTAGTTTACTATGAAATGTGTAACTTGGCATTGCTTTCCTTGGCCAGCACCTCACAACTATTAATTTATTTTTCTTCTTTTCTTTCTGGAGCTTCCCCATGATGTTTTTTTTGAAAGCAGGAGAGAAGGGACTTTGTTCCTGTATCCAGTTTTTCCTGGATAAATCTCTGAAAATTGTTTAAACCTAAAAAACTGAAAAATAACTGCATGTTTTAAGCATTTTCGTACAACTTGGGAAAGTATAATATCTGCCTTAAAATATTAATTGAAAATCATTATAGCTTAGAGTTTTAGAGCTAAAAGGAACTTCAATAGATCACCTAAAATATTAACTGAAACTGACTTGGCATCAAGTGCACAAGGTTGTTTGACTAATCTGCTCTTTAAAGATCATAAAGAAGAGGATCCCATAACCTAATCTACAAGGGCAGACTGTTTCAAAGATTTACCACAACAACTGGTTTTTGTAGGGTTTCAGGTATTTTATTAAAAACCTATGGCAAATGTACTTTGGTGTAAATTAAGCCTGTTTGTTCTTATTCTTCTACAAGGCTAAAGAACATTTCCATTAGCATATCAGAATACAGTTACATCCTTCTTTAGACCTGGGGGGGGTTTGTCTTATAAAACCCAGTTCTTTCAGTCTTTCCTTGTAAGTTATATTTTCAAGAACTGTGATTTTTTTTTTCTTTCCCGTAGCTTGATGCTCTCAAGTTTATCATAAGAGGTATTTCTAGTTAGCCAGAGTAGAGAAAGCCAAAATCTCACAAAAGGTCACATGAACAGAATAATCACCTCCAAGCCTTTCATATGACTTGCTATTAATACATTCCAGAAATACATTTGTGTTGTTTTAAAAATCAATGTTAGAGTTCAGGTTTCCTTAGATCTTTTTTCTGGAGTTCTGCTGCACTCACTGATGTCTTCTGCATTTTGAAATATGTTTTCTGTACAATTTTACTGAATTTCTTCTTGATTTCAGATGATTGCCTCAAATTACAAAGATCATTTAAATCTTATCCTATGATCTTGGCATCACAGGTTTTATAAACATGCCTGACATTCCATCAAGAAAATAATTAATGAAAACAATGATTTTAATTATCTATTGAGTAAATATTTTCTTCCTACCTGAAGCTTTGTGACATGATCATTTCCACAGTAACCAGTTTTGATGTCAGAAACAAAATTATGGCTTCATGGACATACAGCTGGAATAAATGAGCTCTAAGGAGCAAGATTTCATGCATCCGTACATAGTTAAGCAGTGAAGTGTCAGGGATAAATATAGCATTTATACAATATATAAACAGCAGCCAATAACTTTTAGTCATATGGAATTCCTGCATAAGCATCAGCAACATAATTAGCCCATACAGTTAGACAGTTTGTTTCAGAAAGATTTTTTAAAATTAAATTTCCTCTTTATGTGTTAAAACTCACAGTAATTACGAGTTGTAAAAGTTTGCCATATGGGATTAACAGCAAAAATATTAAATGAGCACCAATGTGAAAGTACTGCAGTGCATTTTATGCACCAGTGACATTTCACTACAACTTCATCTGAAGGTGTGGAAGACCCATGTCAATCTCTTGGTACAACATTTAGCTGTAGAAGATAGGAAGCAATAGTGTATCCAGCCAAACAAAGTAAACACTCATGAGCAAAGGTGGAAGAAGCTTTCCTTACAAAGCTCCAAAACGTTAACTTGATGCACAGAGACAAAACAATTAACATTTATCATAAATATTTCAGATAACTATTACAATGAAACCTGTTCTGCACAAAAATACAGATTTCACAGAATTTAAATATGGCACATGTAAACTAGAGGCAAAAAGGTTATGCAGCTCCTGGAATTGAAGCAAGTGTCTGACCATGCTGCCCATCTCTCCAGCACACTATCTGCTTGGGAAAGCAGACTTCCTGAGGCAATCAGGAACCAGCACTCCAACGTCACAAACTAAAACAGAAGTAAAAAAAAAATCAAATAATTCTGAATTTTAGTTTCAATGCTGTTGTTTGAGGTACAGACTTCCACATTTCTGTAGCAAGGTGACATTTCTATAGCAAGGTGAATTCCCATTTCAGCTACAGCTACTAAGCCCCATTAGCCTTTAACTGAACTGCTCTGTACATTGCCTTGTGGTATATCAGATCACAAGGAATGCACTTCTATGAGCCTTGTTGTTCCCTTCAGTCCTCTCAGACACAACTACACTTATGAAGCACGATTATTCATCTAAAACACCCATGTTTTATAATTCTCTCAGAAGTATAGTCTACAGAAAGTAAATATTAGGAAGTAGAGTAATTTTATGGATATATCAAAATGCCTGGTTAAGTGTTGCTCTATTTTGCTGACTGTGTAGACTTGATTTCAGGTATGCAGACACTTCTTTATATGTGCTTTTATATAAAACCCCATTTTACCTACACACTATTCTTAAAGGAGCAAAAAGTAGACAGTGACCTTAACAAGTCAGCTGGTGTTCCCCAGGAACTCTCCTGACTTGGAAGGTTGTTCTAATCTGCATTTTTCTTATGAATAGAGCATTACCTAAAAATTAAGAAACGATTCATGACAATCTTCAATTTCCTGTAACAGTATCTCTCTCATGACAAAAGACTCATTATCCTTCATAATTTTAGTGTTCTTATCCAACACTGCAAAGTTTGTGGTATAATTGCTTTTATCATTGTGACCATTTATTAAACCTCTCAATGCATGTGACAAATTATGTATTTGCTAACTGAGAGCTATTTTAATGAAGTTCTGTGGAGCTGACACTTAGCAGTGCTTTAAATGTTCTTGAAGATCTTTGTTTAATCTTTCTTCTGTGCTTGTTTCTTCTTACCTATATTTAAAGTTTTAGTAAATAAACATAGGTTCATCTGTTACTGCAGATTTTCCTTCTTTACTGAATAAAAAAGACTCCTGAACTCTTTAAAGGGGTTTCTCCTTCCCTGTATACATATCCTTTTGGAACTATGAGTAAGTAAATAAATTTTATGGGATGAACCAGTGTGACTTTATACAACCTCTTGTTATTAAGTAACCTATTTCATGAAAAAATAAAAAGGATTTAGTGCTGGTTTGCTGTTTTCTTTTCTTGATCTTTAAATAAATTTGTACTATAAATATCTCACTAATATGAAGAAAGGAGTATATTACGAACCTTAAATTTGTACAACTATCTGCCTATAAATAAAATTGTTATGCCCAAGTTCTCCAGAAAGGAGACATGCTTAGCTTTTTGTCTTTAAATTAGCAACAGAAGTAAGTCAGGAATATATTAAAATGTAGTGACTATAGTTATGAAGTGGAGAAATTCTGGAAGCTTGGAAAATATAGTAAATATCAATCAATTAAATACATATTATAAGTATTTCCTGTTATGCATGTAAGCAGTTCTATGGAAATGAAAAATATTACTTACCAATGTCATGACTTAACCTGTTCTGTGGTATGTATGATCAAGTATATTATTTATTTTCTTTAAAATGTTCACATTAATATCTGAAAAAGATTATCTTTTTATGGACTTTTAGTGTTAGGAACAGAATTTCATTAACATCCTCAAATAGGTACATACAAATTCAAATTCTGTGTTTTAATTATTTAATTAAAGTTAGTACTATATATGAAATCAGATAATTAGAACATGCAATTAAGTAAAATTTATGATTTGCAATTAACTAACACAATATGCAGTAACTGTGTTTAATTTACAAGAAATATGAAAGCTGATTAACTATGTATTCCACTGCCACTATGGATCAGCTTTAAAATGATGCTTGGATATTTCAAAAACTTTTTTGTCAAACTATCAAATCATTCGATTTTTGGGTTATTAATTTTTTAAAATATTAGATATATTTCTTAGATATTTTCAAGTCAGAAAATCAGAGAATCATAGAATTGTCTAGGTTGGAAGGGACATTTAAGATCATCTAGTCCAGCTATCAATCAAACCCTGAGAAAAATCAATAAACCATATTTCTAAGGACTAACAAACTCATCTTTTGAACACCTCCAGGGATGATGCCTCAACCACTTCCCTGAGCAGACCGTTCCAGCGTCCGATAACCCTCTCCATGAAGAAATATTTCCTAATGTCTAATTTAAACCTCCCCTGGAACAACTGAAACCACACCACGACCTTACCGGGAATATTCACTCTTTATTTATACACAAAGATTCTCATTATTCCAACTGCCTAATCCATAACTCCACCTGGCCTAGATATTCATTAGGGTGGCCCAACAGCCCTTTTGCACATGCGTTTGTGGAGCAATGAAAGCTGCTCCCAGAGAGAGAACAAGGAGGAGGTTTCCCTGCTGGCACCGTGGATGTGAGAGCCATCTCCGGACGCTGGCTATGGGTCACACACCAGTCATCCAGCAGAACCTGGCCCAAAGCAAGTGCGCGGCAACACCAGCAACTCCACAAGCTGGAGCACCTCAGGAGTCGGCATCTCCCTTGGCCGGCGAGCCTCGGGGAGACCCCTGCACAGCCGCGCTTGTACCTGGGCATGGTGCCATTGCCATGGAGATGCCCATGTCTGGGACTCCCTGTGACCGAGGGCTTTCTTCTGTGCTGCCCAACGAGGAGGGACATCTGGCCGGTGGCACTGCCCAGGAGAGGCGCTACCTCTGCCTAGTGCCTCTTCCTGTCTGTTTCCTCATTCATCATTGCTAGTGAAGGGATAGAGGAGAACACAACTTGTGTTCCTGATCCCTTAAGCAGCTGTTCCAAGGCTCTAAAATCTCTTTTAATTGATTTCAGGCTCCTTCTCCCCACTTCTTGGCTACCCACCTGAAATACTAAAAGGGAGTAATAATCAGAGGGTTTCACCAGGTCAGGAAGTTTGCCCAACACATCCCTGACTCTTGCTCCAGGGAGGCAGCAGACCTCCCTGTGAAGTGGGTTAGGGCAGCATATTGGCCCCTCCACAGCCCTCAGCAGACAGTCACCAATGACAATGACCCACCTGCTTTCCTTTGAGTGTTAGTTTGAATGCAAGGTCTACGGCGACCAGGGGTCATCCTGGGAGCTTTATACGGTTCCTGGCAGATTGCCAGGAAACACCCCCTTAAAGCCCGGCAGAGGTGGAGTATCTCAGAGTGTTACCTGAAACTTAAGCTCTGCAAACCAGAATTATTTTAGAGAGGAGCTATTGCTTTATTCAACATCGGGTGCTGGGTGTAACTCCACAAATAAAGCACACCTTATTTATATATTCACACGTTATTTATATATTCACCCCTTATTTACATATAAAATATTCTCATTATTTTGCCTACCAAATCCATAACTCTGTCTGGGCTTAGATATTCATTAGCATAGAGTTATGAAGCAAAGCCCCGAGAAACCACGTTCTCCCACCGGCTTCCTCTGCAGCCTCCTGTGAGGCCAGAGAGAGGGACCAGACCTCAGGGACAGTCCCCAGACTGCCCCAGTCCCTGGGTGGTCACACAGCCTCCTGCCAGGAGATGCAGATATTGGATCTATAGTGCTTGGGGACAGCCCAGCCGCTTTCCATGTGCTCCTTCTCTTCTGCTTTTGCAGCCCCTGGTGTTATACCATCCTTCTCAAAGCACGGGGAGGGCAACCTTTGTCTCCTGAACCCAGTCAGAATTAAGAGTGTAAATCTAGCAGCCAGTGTGTGGCTGAAGTGAGGCTGGCTCTCTTTTTGCAGTAGCAGCTGAGGAAGTCACAGGAACCCAAACCCCTTAGGTTGGGTTGGAAGGGACTTTAAAATCATTGAGAGCCTGATATTGTACAGAGGCCCCTGGTTAGGCAAGGTGGGCAAGGAGGGGGTTCCCTTGCCACCCCTAGCATGGACTTGCCTCCATTCACAGCTCTCCTTTTGTCCACTGCCTTCAGCCTGGCAGTGGGAGGGTAACACGGCTCCTTAAGCTCAGGGTTTTTTTGGAGGCCCTTCTTTTTTTTTCTTTCAGGGCCCAATTCCACCAATCTCTTTCTCACACTCCCTGATGTGCCTCAGCCTTTCCACTTCCTCTTTTAGTTCTGCCATCAGGCCGAGGAGATCATCTGCCTGGTGGCACCTCACACAGCTGTCATCCCTTCTGCCATCTGTTGGCCATGAGAAGTTAAAGCACTCCCTGCAGCCAGAGACCTGGGTGGCTGCTGCTTCCATGGGACCTCTGTCTGCAGGGCTACGTTTTCCCTGGCAAGTGCAGAAGAGCCCGTCCTGGTCACCACGCTCCCCAGGGCCACCTTTTAAAGGACTGGGGCTGTGGCCACTACGGCTGTGGGCTCTTCCTCTGCCTTGGCAGCTGCCCTTGGGTGAGCTCCCGGCTCCTGAGGATCCTTGCGCTCCTGTGGCCATTTCCTGCCTCAGAAAACCTCCGGAAAAGCCCCTTTTCACTGTCATTGCCTGGCTTTTCTTCTGGGAACTGAGAGAGATGGTGCCTCAACCACTTCCCTGAGCAGCCCATTACAGTGTCCGATAACCCTCTCTGTGAAGAAATGTTTCCTAATGTCTAATCTAAACCTCCCCTGGCGCAACTCCAGACCACTGCCCCTTGTCCTGTCTCTTGTGACTTGGGAGACAAGAACGATCCCTGCCTCTCTACAACCCCCCTTCAGGTAGTTATAAAGTGTGATAAGGTCTCCCCTCAGCTCCCTCTGCCTCAGATTGAACAACCCCAGCTCCCTCAGCCTTGCCTCATAAGACTTACTCTCCAGACCCCTCACCAGCTTTGTTGGCCTTCTCTGGAAATCTAAGATCTATTTCTTTTCTTTTTTTTTTTTTTTTTTTTTTTTTAGGTGTAGATCTGAACAAATGGGGCAACTAATCTTTAAGTTACCTGTAATGTAATAAACTGCTAGATAAAAGAAAGTTTACTAAATCCTGTTGAGCAAATACTTTAGCTATTATATGAAAATTCATCTAACAAAGCTATCATTTTACTCTTCTAGGTTAGCCCACATTGTCAAAATTGTAACTGAAATTGAAAAATTTACTGCTGGCTATTTTTCCATCAAACACTAATCCTTTATATATTTCTTAGTCTTAGAGATAATATGATCACACTATTTCTATTTCTATTCACTATTTCTATTCACACACTTTCTTCTCTATTCACTTCAACAATGGAAGTTTACCAGCATAATTCTCCCTGACTCAAGAAAACCTCCAAGAAAGAGTATTTGAGGAATTACTTCTATTGGATTCTTCCTATATCTCAAAATAAATAAATGTTAATAAAAAACAAAAGTCTAAATTTAACAGAATTTAACAGAAAATATATTTGTTGACATGGTGGAATTTTTTATTCTTTCCCAAAATATAATTTAAGCTCCAGCTTGTGTTTTACCATATTTCTAATCTCCTTTTAATTAGTTCATTTTCTGCCAGTGTTATAAAACATTTCTTAGAATTTAAGTGTTGTGAATATTCAGGAATGAGAAAAAAACATAGGAAGCTACATTCATAGAATTATAAATCATAGAATGGTTAAAGTTGTAAGAAACCTTAAAAATCATTGAGTTCCAAGCCCCTGTGCCACGGGCAGGGATACTTCCCATTAGACCAGGTTGCTCAAAGACCCATCCAGCCTGGTCTTGAGTACTTCAAGGGATCAGGCATCCAAAAACTTCTCTAGACAAATTATTCCAGTGTCTCACCACCTTCTCAATGAAGATTTCTCCCTAATATCTAATCTAAATCCATCTTCTTTCTGTTTAAAGCCATTACCCTTTTTCCTCAAAGAGTCTCTCCCCAACTCTCCTCTGGAGCCTCTTTAGGTACTTGAAGGCTGCTCTAAGTCTCCTCAGAGCCTTTTCTTCTCCAGGCTGAACTGTCCCAACCCTCTCAGCTTGCCTTCATGGGAGAGTGCTCCATTTCTCTGATCAACTTCATGGCCAACTTCTGGACCCATTCTAACAGGTTCATGTCCTTCCTTTGTTGAGGACTCCAAAGCTGGAACCAGTACTCCAGCTGGGGTAATGAATTTAAATGAATAAAATTAATTTAAAGCCAGAAATAACTGTTGGTTAACCTATTTCTCTTTTCATATGAATGTTTTCCAAATTCAGTAGTCCAAGTCCCCTCTACTCTGCTCTCATGAGACCCCAGATGGATTACTGTTTCCAGCTTTGGAGTCCTCAACACAGGAAGGACTTGGACCTGTTAGAATGGGTCCAGCAGAGGGCCACGAGGATGATCAGAGAGCTGGAGCACCTCTCCTATGAAGACAGGCTGAGAGAGCTGGGGTTGTTCAGCCTGGAGAAGAGAAAGCTCCAGGGAGACATTGTAACAGCCTATCAATATCTGAAGGGAGCCTATCGGAGAGCTGGAGAGGGACTCTTTATCAGGAAGTGCAGTGACAGGCCAAGGGTCCATGGTTTTAAATTGGAAGAGGCGAGATTTAGATTAGACACTAGAAAGAAATTCTTTCCTGTGAGAGTGGTGAGACACTGAAACAGGTTGCCCAGGGAAGTTGTGGATGCCCCATCCCTGGAAGTGTTCAAGGCCAGGCTGGATGAGACTTTGAGCAACCTGCTCTAGTGGGAGGAGTCCCTGCCCATGGCAGGGGGGTAGGAACTTGATGATCTTTAGCGTCCCTTCCAACTCACACAGAATCACAGAATCACAGAATCTTAGTGGTTAGAAGGGACCTTTGAGATCAAGTACAACCACATTAAAAAAAAAAACCCACAAACAAAAAAACTTGAAAAAACAAACAAACAAACAAACAAACCAACAAACCCATAAAACACACACACACAAAAAAAAACCAAACACCCACCAACTAAACTCCACACCCACACCCCACCACAGACCAATAATCTTGGGCA
>BJBW01011210.1:0-16043 GCA_004320125.1 Scolopax mira | reverse complement strand
CTTTGAGCAACCTGGTCTGGTGGGAGGTGTCCCTGGCCAGGGCAGGGGGGTTGGAACTGAATGATCTTCAAGGTCCCTTCAACCCAAACCATTCTATGATTATTTTTAACCAGGTCATTGGAGATTTTACGGAAGATTCAATGCAATCCAGTTTAGCAAGACTGGAAGCCCAGCAGATGACAAGTTCATAGTCTTAATCTGTACCTGACAACATAAATAAAAAAAAGAATTTTCCTCTTTAGCATAATGCTGCTTCCTCAAGGTATGGGAACAACCAAGCTATAACTCAGAGCGTCAACAAAATAACCCACCCCCAAAATACAGTGTTATAACCAGTATAAAAACTGTAGATTAGAAGTGGATTGAGAGAGAAACCAACCCCAAATAGCATTGCATCTATGGTAAAAACTAATAGAGGAAACCCTGCTAATATCAGCCACTGGAAACAACTGGAACGGAATTATCTGTTGCCAATCTAACAGAAGGTGCCAGGAATCCAGGAAAATCTCTTCTTTTCCACATTAAGAATCAGGCCAGAACAACAACTTGACATCTTGCCTACAGAAAGACTCAAACTCCATTAAAGGCTATTTAATTCAGTGACGGAATTGCTAAACACAATTACCCAGCCCTTGTTTTGCAGCAGGTCAGACCATTATAGTAATTATAAATAATTATAATAGCTTCTTTTGATACAGAAAGGTCTCTTAAAGCTCGATTTTTTTCAGATTGAATGGTACTCTATAACAGAGGAAAATTCTTAAGCATAAAGGACACCTTAAACAGGAAGACATCGACCACAAAAGTTGTTCTGAGTTGATTTGTTGTTGGGTTTTCTTCTATATCAAGTCATTTTCAAAGGAGAGGGAAGTTGCTAACCACATGTTTGAGCAACTTAGGTGAGTCAGTCTACCTCTTGCAGTTGTCTGCAAAGAAGAGCAAAAAAATCAACCTAAATTCAGCAGTCCTTTCCAAAAAGCATCCGTTACTTTTCCTGTGCAAACCACTACTAAATCGGCCCCTGCCGTGGCTGACATTTCAGCTGTTTGGGGTATTGTAGCAGCTTGAAATTGTCAAGGAAAACGTTCAGGCAATACTGGAATAATTACAAACAAATCCAAAACTAAGAACAACAAAGAAAAAATCTACACTTAATTAAATGGCCAATGTTTGTCGCTTAATTAGTAACACCCACTAATTTAATCATAGAAAACCTATTAAAAAATAAAGGTAAAAAATAAAGGTAATTTCAGAGAAATTGGTACCTAATTTCAAGGTACGTGAAGCTTGAACTTCAACCTGTTTGAGCTGAATCATAGAATCACAGAACGGTTGGAGTTGGAACGGACCTTTAAAATCATCGAGTTCTGTTGAACGGAGCATCATTGATGCTCGTTGATGCTCAGTCAATGCAGAAATGGAAACATATTTTAACTTTTACTTCTCCAATATGATTTTCTCCCATTTCGAGATTCAGGACTGGAAAAATAAATCAGAATGTATCACTCTGGATTAATTTCCTAGTGATACATTTCACCTTTGAACCTGGAACTGACTCCTGCTGGACTGAATGGGTCTCTCAGATGGGACAAACACGCCGTTTTTGCTGATTGCCCAGCTCATTTTATCTCAGGTTTTCAAAAACTGCAAGAATCTGTAAAAGAAATGGAAAAGATATAATTAATCTGCTGAAGGAAAGGTAATTTAGAAATTAGAACTTTAGCTGTTCAGTCAGCAAACCTAGGTACCCGTTCCCATCAAAGGCACCATAGAACAAGGCTGGAGAGACTGGGAAGAAAATCCAGGCCTTTCAGTCTTTGTGTGTCAACTTCAAGGGGTCCAAACCTGTCGTTGGGAGCCTGTTATTGCTCTGCCCATTTAACTAGAAGAGACTTTAAATGTGAAAATCATTTTCAATTGAGTTATAGCAGGGATTCACTTATAATATTAATTTACATATCTTTTGGCCACGAACAAGCTGTGTTCTGGAGGACAAAAGCCCACGGTTTCATGGGAACACCAGAGAGGATGATGGTTTACATGTTCAAAAAGCAGAGCTCAGAGGAAAGAGTTTCTTTTAAACAACTGAGAGGGTTGTGTTTTACGTTAATAGGTAACTCACGTGCTGCAGCTTAACAGCTCATCAATTTTGCCCTCAGGTCATATCCAAGTCCTTGCAGTGAGAAAATCTGTGAAAATCCTAGAATTCTATGATTCTGTACAAGCCCACAGACTATGAACCAACCACAGACTGTGAACTCAAACCACAAGGTTTGATCCAAGAACATTGAAATCAGTGAGCCTTTCCCTTGACTTTCTGAGGTTCGGGTCACAGCGCTTCAGTGAGTTTTACCTTTTTTTGGGGTTTTTTTTTGAAGTTAGTCCTTCGCTAAAGGAGATAAATGTAACAGCTCCTCTTTCTCTGAGCACACACTGAAAAATGCTCAGAAAAACGGTGAGGTGAGAACTGTTTTCGCATCAGGCAGGCAAAACCCTCACTATATATTTTTCTCTTCTCTGCCCTTTTTATTCATCTGCTCTTACCCTGGCAAACTCTCGGTGGTGGCCGAGAGAGGGATTTATCCCTCTCATCACTCACTGGCTGTGATTTCCCGTCCGCAGCAAGGCAGGCTCCCTCTGAGGAAGGCGACAGAGATGGGAGCAGAGGCAACCTCGCAAGGGGTTAATGCTGTAATCTTTTTTTTTTTTTTTTCCTAACCTGCTTATAATCCCAACAATAGGCCAGTAAGGGCAGAGGGTGGATCTAAAAAAGTACCAGAGGGGCTCTGTGTGTGTGTGTGTGTGTGTGTGTGTGTGTGTGCAGGCGTGCTTTGCTTTTCCCCAACCGCCCCCTCTGCCCCCCGGAATAAATCTCAACAGGGCTCTGTCTGCCAGCTCCTCCCGACGGAGAGTTCCAAAGAGCTCCCTTGCACAACTGCCTCTCTCCCCTGTTCCTCCCCAAGATTTTGTCTCTGGGGGAACGTATTTGTTTACAGAAAGAATGGGCAGATAGCTACACACCCACCCTCCTCCTCCTCAAAGCCAACCTGCGGATCCCGAAGAATGGAAATAGTTGATGCCAGCTTCCTGGGCAACGGCACCAACATCACTGCTTTCCTCTGCGATATCATCTTGGAAAATGATACTTTTTTCTGCATGGATGACCCGCCTTCCCCTTCTAAAGGTATGGATCAAAAAAATAGATTCTTTTTGTTTGTTTCAGGCAGATTTAGTTCTAGCTGGCAGCAGAAAAGAAACAGCTACACAAGGCTTTTTTTCCTTCTGTGAGGGAGTTGCTTGCTGATAATTTAGGGTGAGAAACGAGCAGGAAAAAATTTAGTTTGTGCTGGGGTTTTTTTCGTGTTAAACATCTAAGTAGAACAAAACTTGGATATAATGGAAAACTAGACCGGTAACACTGTCAGACACAAAATGCAAACAGTCCCCTTGCTAAGGACTTGGAGAAGTATGATTTTTTTTTTTTTTTTNNAATATATATATATCCAGGTATTAAAATATTTGTGATTGCTGTGTGGTGTTTTGGGAATCCCCGGGTGCAGGACCCAGTCGTGAGATGTTGCATTTTGTTCCCTTGTGTTGGAGGGATCGTACTGTAACGCTCTGCAAGCCAGGTAGAGCAGAAGGAGTTTCAGAATTTCAGAACTTCCTCTGATTTTTGCACCGGTGTAAAGACATAGACCTCAGTAAAACTGAAAGCAGGAAGGCTTTTACCTTTTGATTAAAGGATGGAACACCTACCACTAGTCTATGGGCTGTATAACTTGATTTTTCCCTGGTTAAAATTTCCAGATATGCACCAGATACTTCGGATTCTGCTGTACTGTTTGATATTTCTGCTCAGCGTTTTGGGGAACATCCTGGTGATTACGGTGCTGGTAAGGAACAAGCGGATGAGGACAGTCACCAACACCTTCCTGCTGTCGCTGGCGGTCAGCGACCTGATGCTCTGCATCTTCTGCATGCCCTTCACCCTCATCCCCAACCTGCTGAAAGACTTCATCTTCGGCAGCGCTGTCTGCAAAACTGCCACTTATTTCATGGGTAAGTCTCAGAAGCTTGTACTCGTTCTGAAGAGCTGGCTAATGAGCTGTGGGAGAAGTTGGCTAACGAGGTGGTGGTGGTTTCCACCTGCAACTGAATGGTTGACAAAGTCATGAGGGAACAACTTTGCGGTGCGAGTCTCCGTGGCTCTGGTTTCCTCCACCTGGTCTGCAAAACCCTCTTTAATGTTGAGGATGACACACAGAAGGGTTGGGTTTGGATCAGGTTGAGCGAGGAGTTTGGTGCCTGAGCACAAGCTTTAAGGAGGAACCCAACACACGTGCTTCCTTCCCCATCGCCGGGACAGAATTCACCCACGGGTTTTTGGTAGCGGCGATACATGAGGAAAAAAACCAATGAATTGGCCAAAGCAGGTGTCATTTGCAGAGTCGGAAATTAGAGCCTGGTGTGATCAGAGCTCACAAAATGCATATATAGGTTTCAGAGGCTGGCTTTGAGAAGTCCCCAACTTTTATACGCTTTCCCATAGCCCCAGGAGTTTCAAAATTCCTGGGTTACATGTGTGTGTGTAAGTGGTTTTGTCTCACTTCCAATACTTCCTGAGCATTTGCTGGTTTCTGCAAAGGGAAAAAAAACAAACAACAACAAACCAACAAAACAACCCAAAAGACAACATTATGTAAAGTTTGCGCTGCCTCGGGAGACCCTCAGTTACTGGGAGAAACCTCATGTCCCCTTTCAACCCCGTGCCCTTGGGCGCTTCGATGTGATGTGAAAGTACACGCCGAAAGCGTGCGAATGGGAAATCAACATCTTTTTTGTAGATAAAACCAATAAATCTAAAGGGCATGTTTAAACAATTATAATGAATTGCTGTATAAATGCCACAAAAAATTACCGCAGCATCGTCATCTTTCTCTTGTTTCACACTGTGTAAACCCACTTCACTTCACGAGAGGGAACCAGCCAAATATTTTCGAAAACAAAGTTTTTCATTACTACGGTGTTCTATTTTAAGACTCGGAATGTGGATATTTCCCATTAGCAATTCAGGTGAGCAGGGGCAGACAGACAGACATTGGCACCCATCATATCACCTGGGCTCTTAATATCTCACTTTAACACTTAGTTTAAATTACAGGTAGTTTGTGTAAAACAAGCTGCAAAGATATTGGCATTTTATATTTTGACCCGCGTTAGAAGATTTACAGAAATTAAGTAAAAGCTCATTTGCTGATAGAAAAGTCTGTGAAAAAGTGAAGAAGAAATACCTGTAATCTTGCAGTGATAAACTGGAGCACCTCAGTGACAGAAATACAGCCCACTCAGTTATATTTTCTAACATAAGGAGCAGGAGAAATTCAGGGCACTTGAAGGACAAAGATTCTGCTTCACTCCTCCTGTTTTGCAACTCCATTAGCACCTAATTAAAAAAGTGGTAACACCTTTAATTGTCTTGAATGAGAAAATCAGATCACCAGTCAAGCAAGACACTTGTAAAAAATTAAAATAATAGAAGAGGGACTGTGAATTTCTGTGTTAAATTAAAAGTGTCATGAACAGCATAGGAATCCCACCGATTTCAAATGCTTGTTTGAATTTTCGTGCGATTTCTCAAGTGTATAAACCACTACAGCAAAGAGAAGAATTAGGAGGAAAAGTGTCTTCTTTCCCTGTTGTCAGAATTTGATGGTTTGACAGAACGAATCTTTTCTCTTGGACTTCTGGAGTTGGAGAAGCACAGAGCAGGAACATCAGTCTGGAGACTCGGACCTATTGCCCACACACTCTTTGTTGACTTAATCAGTGTGATGTTTATATGTATTTTAGCTTATAAATAGGCTTGCTATATTTTTAATTTTATATACGTATACAAACAGTTAGCAAGAATATTTGAAAGTATGAATATTTTAAGGAAGGGAATGACCTTTTCCTTTATTTTATATATACATAGGTGTCTCTGTAAGCGTGTCTACATTCAACCTGGTGGCCATATCTCTGGAGAGATACAGTGCCATTTGCAAACCGCTGCAGTCCCGGGTCTGGCAGACAAAATCTCACGCCTTGAAAGTGATTGCTGCGACCTGGTGTGTCTCCTTCACCATCATGTCACCCTACCCCATCTACAGCAAGCTGGTACCTTTTACCAAGTACAACAACACCACGGCAAACATGTGCCGGCTCCTGTGGCCAAGCGATGTCATTCAGCAGTCCTGGTGAGAAGAACCCATTGTTAGCAAAGGTGTAATTATCTGGTGGAAAACAGGATTTCATGGTAGACTTAAGCCTATTGAAAAATCAAGTGTTAACCTTCAGCAAACATTTACACTGACATCGTGCTTAGAATCATAGAATTGTCCAGGTTGGAAGGGACCTTAAAGATCATCTAGTCCAACCATCAACTTAGCCCTGACAAAAATCACTAAAACATATTCCTAAGGACCACGTCAACCCGTCTTTTGAACACCTCCAGGGATGGTGCCTCAACCACTTCCCTGGGCAGCCTATTCCAATGCCCAATAACTTAGTTGAGAAGCAGGGGGCGGGGAGGGGGGAAGAAAAAACTAATATTTCAAAGCTGCTTACATTTTGACACTTGTGTGGCTTTTCTCCCTTGTCATAGGAACGATACCCAACATGGCACTGACCCTCACTCTGTGGTCTGCTAAGCCCCTGCGGTCACTGCTAAGAAAGCATCTGTCACTCTTCAGTGCTGCTTTCACTCACTCACACGTAAATTTAAATATTTTCGGAGAAATCCTCAACGAATCTTTGAAAAACCTGGACACGGTCCATCCGTGTGCAGAATACAAAAACTTGCAGAGATTGCAAATATCACTCCTGAGAACCCAACCCTTTTGGTGGTCATTTAGAGAGCACAGGGGCAAAGTGGGGAGAGGAGAGACATTGCTCCAGGTCCCAGATGTCCAGGCAGAGTAAGAAAATAGTAGGGCTATTAAGCAGCAATGTAACTGAGCTATAGAATCCTAGAATGGTTACAGTTGTAAGGGACCTTAAAGATCATCCAGTTCCAACCCCCCTCACCAATTCTCACCTGAAGAAAAAGGAGTTTTTCTAGTTTTGGGCCGGTCCCCGGTCTCAGTTTGTCTTTTGGTTCTTTAGGTACACTTTCCTGCTGCTCACACTCTTTCTTATACCTGGGATTATAATGATGGTGGCTTATGGCCTAATTTCTTTGGAACTCTACAGAGGAATAAAATTTGATGCCAGCCAGAGAAAATCTTCACAAGGTAACAATACATTTAATTGTTTGAGTTAGAGTTTTCAAAGTTGGCATTAAAGATACAAGCAGTCATCTTGAGGTTACTAAATGCAAAATTTTCTGTTTGCAAAAGTAATTTTTATGGTCAGTTAGGGTCATGAACCTACCAGATGCACTTTTGATTTAACTTGTTCCATTATTCTCTAACAATTAATTATTCACCTATGGCTTGTTTGCAAAGGCAGGATATATTAAATTTCTAATTTGCTTATTATAGAAATAACAATATATATACAATATATATATAATTTTGAAAAGAATCTTCAGTAAATACTTAAGTAAACATTGCTCGTACGTCTTTTGCTCCAGTTTGTATAGAGTCAAAATGTATATTGGAGGATGGCAGGTGGTACACAAATGACTCAGAATTAGGACAGCGCTTTTTTTGCAGCTGTTGTTCAAACATGAATTAGAATCATAGAATGGCTAGAATTGCAAGAGACCTTAAAGACCATTGAGTTCCAACCCCCCTGCCATGGGCAGAGACACCTCCCACCAGACCAGGTTGCTCAAAGCCCCATCCAGCCTGGCCTTGAACCCCTCCAGGGATGGGGCAGCCACAGCTTCTCTGGACAACCTGTTCCAGTGTCTCACCACCCTCACAGCAAAGAATTTCTTCCTCATATTTCATCTAAATCTCCACTCTTTCAAATTAAAACCGTTACCCCTTGTCCTATAGCTCCATTCCCTGATCGAGTCCCTCCCCAATTATGTTATTTATTTAAACTCTCTACTTTGTTTTGTATTTTGAATCACTGTCCAGAGATATTTTGCCAACTACTTAAGTACTGATTTGTTGCACAGAAAGAAAAATAAGTACCTGCAGTGCCAAATATGAGGATGGAGATGGATGCTACCTCAACAAAACCAAAAGGAGGAGGAAAATGCCGTTGCACCAGCTCTCTGTCACCAGCCACAGCAAAATAGAGAGGGTGAGAAGCAGCAGTTCCTCTGCCAACTTGGTGGCCAAGAAGCTTGTCATCCGCATGCTGGTGGTGATAGTGATTTTGTTCTTCCTCTGCTGGACTCCCATCTTCAGTGTCAACGCCTGGCGCGCCTTTGACACCGCCTCGGCAGACCAGCGTCTCTCGGGGGCCCCCATCTCCTTCATCCACTTGTTGTCCTACACTTCGGCCTGCGTCAACCCCATCATCTACTGCTTCATGAACAAGCGTTTCCGCGCGGGTTTCCTCGACACGTTCACCTGCTGCGTGAAGCCAAAGCTCCCCACGATCCGGGGAGAGGGTGGTGAGGAAGAGGAGGGGAAGACAACGCGGGCTTCGCTCTCCAAGTGTTCTTACATGCACATGAACGCATCCGCTCCCCCCTGAGCTGCGCCGGGGGAAGGCCCTGCTGCGGCCCACAGAAATTCAAAATATTTATCATCTTGGTCTTGGCAAGAGACTGCGGCATCAGGTGAACACCCTTTGGTTCTGAGGTAAAGAAACACTTCAGCTGACGGCAAACACAATGAGAAGTTTATGGGAAAGGGATGTTATAGCTGCCTGAGCTTCATATCTCTTTCCAAAGTACAAAGGAGGAAGAGGGCTCTTTGAAGATAAGGGACTATATAAAAAGCTGTAGAAGGTGCTCTCTTTGTCATAAATTCCTCCTGTAAAAATTGGCGTCCTTCTTCACATCAGCAGTTCCCCTCAGTTCCCAGCCGCAGTTCTGAGCATCTCTTAAAATTCCCAGGACACTAATAGATTCCCCTCAGAGGTGCGTACAAGTATTGCAGTCTTCACTTCGATATCTGTGCCTCATAATCAAAATCTTTCCGTTACATTCATAGTATTTTTTCACATTATTTTTGCTGAGCTGATACATGCTGAGGTCACTTTGGTGCCACAGTCAATTAAAAGAAGAATTATGGGGTGGGGAGAATGGGCTTGTTATGTGGAATTAATGCTTTTAAGTAATTATTTTTTTTTAATAATAAAATAAAGATAAAAATGTGTGACTTTGTGGATGGAACATATTCTTCACTTAGACAATAACCAAAGTTAACATAATTTCATGTATTTTTGCAATAAAACCCATAGAACAAGCACCGAGAAGTGGCAGGGTCTTAGATGAGCCCCAAAGACTCATGTGGAAATTATCAGACTGGGAAAAACAGGGAAAATTGCTTGGGATACAGGCAGAGAGGTGATTTTACAAAAGACACTGGACTGAAGATATAAGACGATGGCCAGGGCGTAATACGCTCCATAAATATATTCATAAGTCACTCCTGTTGTGGTAATACTCATGTGGAAATAGAAGCCTTTGGATGTAGAAAGGTAGAAACAGCACAAACAATGAGAAAAAGCTAAAAGACTGTTAGAAAACATAGTTTTCCTAAATGTCAGAGCAACTGTTTTCTCCAATTCCATATATTTGTTAACAGACTCACCACAGGAAAAAAATAAATCTGTAAATACTGTAAATATTAGTAGTTGGGGGCTGACCTGCTGGAGAGCAGCTCTGAGGGAAAAGACCTGGAGACCTGGTGGACAACAGGATGGCCGTGAGCCGGCAATGTGCCCCTGTGGCTGAGAAGGCCAATGTGCTCCTGGGATGCATCAAGAAGAGCGTGGCCAGCAGCTGGAAGGAGGTCATCCTCCCCTTCTGCTCTAAGCTGATGGGGCCCCATCTGGAGCACTCTGTCCAGTTCTGGGCTCCCCATTTCAAGAAGGAAGGGAACTGCTGCAGAGGGTACAGCAGAGGGCTACAGAGATGATGAGGGGCCTGGAGCATCTCTCTTAGGAGGAAAGGCTGAGGAACTTGGGTCTTTTTAGTCTGGAGAAGAGAAGGCTGAGGGGGGATCTGATCAATGCCTATAAATACTTAAAGAGTGGGTGTCAGGAGGATGAGGCCAGTCTTTTTTCAGTGGTGCCCAGTGACAGGACAAGAGGAAACAGGAACAAACTTGAACACAGGAAGTTCCATCTAAACATGAGGAGAAGCATCTTCACTTTGAGGGTGGCAGAGCCCTGGAAGAGGCTGCCCAGAGAGGTGGTGGAGTCTCCTTCTCTGGAGACATTCCAAACCCACCTGGACACGTTCCTGTGCAACCTGCTCTGGGTGTCCCTGCTGTGGCAGGGGGTTGGACTAGATGATCTTCAGAGGTCCCTTCCAACCCCATATCATTCTGTGATTCTTCAGGAAGGAACTCTATCTCTTTGCTGTGCAGCACAGGGGTGAGGGAGGGTGTTCAGGTCATGCCTTTTGCTCTGCAGAGCTTGGCAGAAGTTATTCATTCATTTTGTTTTGGGAAAATATCCTGTTGGAGACGCTTCTATCATCTAGCTGAGTCAATGTCATTTAAAAAGCTTGTTATGAGATGAGATTAAATTTGAGCACAGGGTGGAATGTAGATGTGGATATTAAATACAACCACTCTCAAGGCTTTTCATCAGGAAAATCTGATCTCTTTGCAGAACGGTTTTAAATTGGAAATAAAGTTTGAGATCCAAGCACCCGGACCCATGTCCTGCACTGTTATTGCCTAAAAGGGTTTAACCGTACAACTTAGCATGCAACTTTGGCTGGTTGTTTTTTTTTTTTTTTTTGCATCCAGCTTGTCTACAGACAGGAAATTAAAAAAAAAATAAATATATCTAAACACTATTCATGCACAGTCCATAGAAACAATGCGTTGCCTGCCATGTTAATAAAGTAGCAGCCTCTCTGGAACGGTGCTGAGACTCCCAACGTCCATCTGACCTTTAGCAAATACCCACCGAATTAAATTAAGGGATTTAGTTCATAACAACGAAATGGAATTTTTACTTCACTTAAGGGGGCAGGATGAGACCCTCTACAGACCTGTCCTGTGCTTTGAAACGCAAGGAACAAACCCAGCTGCTTTGGGGTTTACGTGGAACAGTGAGAGCAGGAAAAGAAATGATCCGTGAAGAATTTCATACTGTTTGAAAGTCTGGCTTTATCGTAGGATGTGGTTTAAAAATTTCTGTTTAAGTTAGAAAAAAAATATAAAAATCACATTTTAATAGTATCACGGATATGGATATTGCTGACTGTACGGTGAGACAGCCTGTTTCACAGCTCTGTGTGCACTTTAAAAAGCAAATTTTTCTCTGTAGATGTAGATTCCCCAGTAGCTTTAGAGCCCACCTAGGGGTATATGCACCGCTCACCCACTCCCACTGATTTAAGCTGGGAATAGTGGATTCAGACGAAAGGCAAAAGCCCTTTTCAACAAAGCCTTAATCAGATCACAGTCCTCCCGCCGTGGCCTCGGGGACCTGTGGCTGAAAGGAGCAGAGTCTCTGATTGATTCCCCACTCAGAACTCTCGGGCAGCACAATTTGGAAGTGATGAAGGAAGAGAGGCAGGAGAGGAAGGTCTTGATGGAGCCGTGGACAATCAGGGAAGGGTTAGAAATGAGCCAGAAAAGACACCTTACCATTTGTCCAGGGCATGTGTCATTCTTCCCCTCCCTTCCCCTCTATGCACATATTTTTTTAAAAAAAACACCCAACAAAATGCAATTCTTAACACTTTGACCAAGCTTCTGAGGTCACAAGCCTTAAGCCAGATTCCAGCAACAAGTAGAAATTAAGTTTTAAAAATGTAATATTCAATCCAGTCATTCTGTCACCTTCTGCCCCTATCTCCCCGCAGAGAAAATTTCAGCCTTTCTGCCACCTGCACGCATTTTAGTGCCATTTTTCCCCAATCTGTGCATTGCAGAAATCACTCCTGGCTCTGAATGTTGCCCTTTCTTTGCTAAAGAGTTGTGGAATCCTCCCAGCACCTTTAATTCACGTACTGCAGTTAATGCAAATGTACCCTCAACGATAAATATGAGTGGAATAAACTGATAGAAAAATAAAATAAAATATGAAGTCTCCTTATTTGACCATCATTAATTTGTAGGGGTTGGGGGAAGAAATCCTATTGTAATAGTCTACTTCCCCCCCCCACCAGCTCTTTGACAGATTTACTTTTCATCTCAGATTTACTCTCCCAGACAGCACTCTCACCTTCACGTCCCCCTGTCACCTCAGCCTGATAGACTCATGAAACACGTTACTCTGAGCCATATATGCTGCCCAAAATGCCACAGATTTGCAACCCTACAACCCTACCTCTGACACGTTGTCTCTCCTGGATTGCTCAATGACAGCACATACCAGTCCATAAAACCAAAGCGTGGTGCTAAATAGCATTCAAGTCCTCCTTTGCTACTTCTGCCCAGTATCAGCTCTGCTGTGAGGACAAGCTGAGAGAGTTGAGGTTGTTCAGCCTGGGGAAGAGAAGGCTCCTGGGAGACCTTAGAGCCCCTTCCAGTCCCTCAAGGGGACTACAAGAGGGATCGGGAGGGACCATCAGGGAGTGGAGCCATAGGATGAGGGGTAACAGTTTTAAACAGAAAGAATGAAGATTTAGATGAGATGTTAGGAAGAAATTCTTTCCCGTGAGGGTGGTGAGACACTGGAGACTCTGGGCAACTGGAAGAGGTCACCCAGAAAAGCTGTAGCTGCCCCATCCCTGGAGGGGTTCAAGGCCAGGCTGGATGGGGCTTTGAGCAACCTGGTCTGGTGGGAGGTGTCCCTGTCCCCCCAGGGCAGGGGGGTTGTAACTCAATGATCTTTAAGGTCCCTTTCATTTCTAACCACACTGTGATTCTACTTGCAACCTCTATTATTAGGGCACCCTTTAAGGCAGATGCTTAAATTGGTGCTAAATACAGCAGATGGTGAGGGGTCAACGAAAGATGTATTTCACTGTTTTCAGGGCAAAACTCTGAATGAAAAGGGGTACCTGGATTGGGAACTGCAGCCACTAAATGTTTATACTCCTCCTCCCCCCTTACTTAAGTCATGGCCTCTCTTCTGATGTCACCAAGCCCTTCTTGACAAGGTGGTGAGACTGTCCGGGGTCCTGCTGTTCCTCCATGCCCACCTGCTCCTCCATTCCCTCATGGTCCTCCATCCCCTCATTCTCCTTCATGCCCACCTGCTCCTCCATGCCCACCTGGTCCTCCATCTCCACCTTTCCTCCATTCCCACCCACCTTATAAAAAGAACCGTTACCTTTTTATTTTTGCCTCCTGCAACACTTTTAGACGGCCTTGGGTGCCTACCAAAGAGAAAAAAGCAGCAAAGGAAATGTTGGTGAATTGCAAAGCTCCTGCTTTTCTCACCCCTGCCAGGAGTTGTTTGTCAGCACCTCTACAGGTAATGATGGCACGAAGAGTTTTGTTCAGCTTCCGCTCCCAGTCGTGTCCATAAAAGCACTAATTTGGAGCTGGTGAGATGTCGCTTGTCCACGGTACAGTGAGATGAGGAGGAAACATCTTTGTAAGCAACAGCAGGTAGCAAACATCAAGGAGGAATCAACCCCTACGGGGTAAACACCATTTAATTCATTTCCTGCTGCTTTGGCAGTTATTATCATATTTCTAAAAATATCTCCTGATGGAATGAAGAAATGCAATTTTGGTACCGAGTTTGATTTAAAACAGGGTACAACTCACTGCTGAGCTCCTCTGAGCGTTGGACAAACACTGCTGTTACAAAAGGGGCATGAGGAACAGTCACACCCACAGAACCTAAATCCCCAGGGAAGAGGAGGGGCTTCTGGTGCTCTCGGCTCATCATCAGACCCAATTTTTGTCTCCTTAATTAAACAGGCAGTAGGCCAGGGCCAAATTCTGAAAATATTTAGCCACTGCTAAAGAGGCCTCAATTCATGACCAAGTGAAGACCACTCTCCACATCCAGAGGTGAAACCACAGGGGCAACTGCAATCAACAGACGACAATCCCCAAGAGACAACTGTCCAGTCAGCTGGGAACGCTGCATTGACCCTCACAAAGCTGCTGTGGCTCTTCCAGCACCTGAGATCTTCAGGATTTCATAGAATGGTTTGGGTTGGAAGGGACCTTAAAGGTTGTCTAGTTCCAAACCACCTCACATGGGCAGGGACACCTCCCACTAGACTTCACGGCTGTACTGAAACTGTCTCTGGAGACATTCAAAACTCATTTGGATGCTTTCCTGTGCAACCTGCTCTAGGTGGACCTGCTTCAGCAAGGCGGTTGTTCTAGACGATCTCCAGAGGTGCCGTCCAGCCCCCTATCATTCAGTAGAAGTGGAGTAACCAGAGCAGCTTTCTTGCTCTGGAACTAGCTCCAGACACAGTCCCCATCCCTGTGGTGGCATCTGGAACCGTCAGTGCATCTAGCTTACCATTATCACAAAGAAATACAAGGACAGTAACGTCACCCAAGGCACCCAAGCCTTTGGAGATGTTTTTTCTGGTGGCTTCCCAAAAGGTGGTCCTGCCACAGTCCGTATTCAAGTGGGAAAAATAACACTACAGATACAGCACTGAAACGAACTCTTTGTATCAGAGAAGATGCTGATGCTGCAAACCCAACCTCACGTCCCTTCCTGCGTCCTGGGGTGCTACGACATATTTAAAGCACCTCTGATGGTCTGGTGGGGGAGGACGGGACCACCACAGGAGCAGGAAAAGCTGCCCTGTCTTGAAAAACAAAGAGCTTTTCATTTGCAGTCCAGACATGATCACTGTTCAACTGAGTTACAAGAAAACCAGGGGTGACTACAACAAGTTTTCAGCTACAGGACAGGTCCTCCCAGGGGGATTTTGTCGAGAAGGAAGTCAAAGCCCTCACTCCACTGGGAACACGGAGCTGGGAAAAGGATCCAGAAAACATATCTCAGTGCCCTTGTGTTTATTAAATAAGAAACCTGTTTAAATAGTGTCAACTGACTGAAGCAAAACAATACAGTCCAGGAGAGACTGTCAGGCCCAGCTGTTTCTTCCCTGGTATTTTTCAAGCCTTTTTTTTTTTTTTTTTTTCATTTTGCTGCTCTTATTTGTCAAATATTTATTAAAACCTGGAGAGACTTCTTTGCTACGTACCAAAGCCAAGACTGAGGAGGTTGCAGGACTGAGCTTATGGAGGCTGCTCAGAGACCAGGGAGGGGGACAAGAGACAGAGGAGAGAAAACAAGCTTTGTCTTATACTGCTTCGGTGAGATTTGTCAGAGATTGGTAAAAGAGCGAATATTTAGAAAGATAAGGGCTGACGACAAAGCACTGGCAGCTGGAAACTGTGGTTCTGCAGAGGCCAGACACAGGGCTGGGGGAGGTCAACGGGAGACATTTCAGCCTTCCAGAGTTAGGGAAAAAAAAAATAAATCACACCACCCAATTATACCAAGGAGGAAAGAACAATGTGATTCGATTTGTGGAGATAGAAAACGATTGCAAACACTTCTTGATTTGGGGTTGTCCAGGCCTTCTCGAGAGGAAGAGGAAAGGCTTCTGCGGCCTCATGTGAAGGAGGCAGATAAAAGCTTCCCATGGCAGCATGAGGGAAGGAAAAAAAAAAATCAAACTTCGTTTTGGGTAAGAAAGGATACGTTTTAAGCAAGGTTGAAAGTGGAGACTGGAAAAGAAAACAGCTATTCTTGAATAAATTTCTTTTCTACAGGGTTTTGCTGCTGAGGAGAAACCATGAAATAAACAGTTGTGGTCAGGTAAATAAAAACACAAGGGATAATTTAAAAATTGGAGTGATAGGATGAGGGGTAACAGTTTTAAACTGAAAGAGGGGAGATTTAGATGAGATACCAGAAAGAAATTCTTTGCTGTGAGGGTGGTGAGACACTGGAAGAGGTTGCCCAGAGAAGCTGTGGCTGCCCCATCCCTGGAGGGGTTCAAGGCCAGGCTGGATGGGGCTTTGAGCAATGTG
>BJBW01011209.1:26629-49827 GCA_004320125.1 Scolopax mira | reverse complement strand
GGGGGGGTGTCTCCCCAGAGCGGATCAGAGGGGCAGAATCCCCCTCTCACCCTGCTGGCCACACTGCTGGGGATGCAGCCCAGGATGGGGGTGGCTTTCTGGGCTACCAGGGCACGTTGCTGACTCGTGTTGAGTTTCACACCCACCAACACTCCTAAGGCCTTCTCTTTGGTGGTGTCCTCCATCCATTCTATGCCTGGCCTAGATTTGTGCTTGCAATACAAATACACCTATATGTTTCAGAAAGTCTGGCCTGGCACAGGCTTCTTTCCAAGTTGTGTAAGGAGATTTGGTGTTGGTGTGTGCATCAAATGTAGATGGCTTGCCACAGAGACAGGTCACAGTTGTCCCCTGACTCATCATTCCCCTGATGATCATCACCTTCCTACTCTAAAACCCCGGGGTGGAAATAGGTGTTCAGAAAGAGCTTGAGTTAGCAAAAGAGCTTCCGCAGCCTTAACCTTATTCTCTGAAACTGCTTAAAAATTTCTTCTGAAAGCTGACCTTGGCTCCTCCGCTGAAAGAAGGGTGTCTTCTTGGGGCACAGAGGGCAAGAGTGGAAATTTCATCCCAAGGAACAAGCTGGTTGAACGAAATTGTAAATTTGTAGTAATCCAGGCCAGTTGATGTTGTCCTAAAAAGGTGGTGTGTGCTTTGCTTCTACCATGGTTTCCTTGTTACAGGGTTAAATCATGCTGATTTAGCAAAAAGAACTGTGTAACAGTAGAGTGGGAAATATAAACTTTTGAGTACAGAGTAAATATATTAGACAGTAACAGGAGCATTGGTGGCTGTTGAGGTCCTGGAAAGAATCCTTTATGTTTTTGTCTCTTCAAGTTACATTTCAGGTCTCCTTTGCCTTAGTAAGTATCTCTGGTGTTTATCACTTCTAGAAATGGTGAAATATTTTACTTTACTGTGACTTGTGGGTGACTTCTGATGGTTTTCTATTCTGGAGGATCTTGGGTAACCAGAGTAGGACTTTAAAATGTTTTAATTTCAGTCTTGCTGCCAGACAAAGCCAATACTTAAAGGACAACTTGCCCAGTGTTGTGTGGTCAGTGGGAGCCTTGCGTTCTTTCCCCTGGGTCCTTAGTGTCTTTTCTCAGACATCACTATTTTTGAAGCCAGAATCGAGTTTGGAGAGCAGATTCTATTAATTGTATGAAGGACAGGTGCTAAAAAGCTCCGAGTTCCTTCTAGCACTAGCCAAATTATCAAAACTACCAATTTAAGTTGAAGGTCTTGCTCGTAGGTTGTAGATTTATTTTCATTTTGGGGGGAGAGCGCAGAGAGAGGTTTGGGTTTCTTTAGAGCATGAGTTGAATCTTACTTCAGGCACCTTGCATGGATTGTGCTGGCTTCATAAATTCCCATTTTTATTTGTGATACAAATTAGAGCTTTCCAAACCAATGTGGGTGCACGTGACGGTTCCCAATAAAAACAATTAACTCGTGCAAAGCTGTTACCCTAAGTAGGAAAGAGTCACAAAGTCATAGTCTTCAAATTTGTGTGATTAATGCATTCCTACCACACAACCACACAACACTCCCTCGTGCTTTGCTGACTCTGCAGGAGCCTCTGTCATCACAGTCATTTTATTCCACCTTGTACGTTGTTACAACTGTGTTGTAGTTGCTGAGCATGTCACTGAACAAGTATTTTTTTAAAGAGGAATTATTTTTTTTTTTTGTTTTAAAGCAGAAGCTGTAAGATTGCTGCATGGGAAATATTAATCTTCATGTCTTCGGGCTGTATGAATACCATAAATTAAAATCACAAAAGCTTTTTTTTTCACTTTTTTTTTTTTTTAAATGTTTAACTTCAGTGATACTAAGTCACTACATTGGCAGTGTAACTTAATGTCAGTTTTTAAACTAAGGAAATTAATACAGTGTGTACAAAATAGATTTAATGTATTGAAGGCATGTTGCAAATGCAGCCATAATCCTGTATTTTTCTTGTATCTAACCCCTAAAGTGTTTTTTTTTTTATTGAGTTAGTTTAACACGTGTTGCTGGGCAAAATGTGAGTAAATGATGGTGATTACTGCAGAGAACAGAGTTAATCTAACCCAGTTTTAATTATATATAATTTAAATTGATGTCATTAAGTTCCACGGTTGCATATTCTTGTTGCTGCACATACGCTTTTTTAAGTAGGAGGCTCGGGGGACTCACCATTTCATAATTCATAATTCATTAACTCCATTTACCTGCGTTTCACTCGCATTTAAAGCTGAACGAGTTAAAATATCCCCCAGCAGTTTTGCTCTACCTTAACATCGAGTTTCATTTTTTGGAGGTATGTTAAAATGGGCAAGCTTATATTTTGTTGCATATTTAAAAATGCTGGTTTGGAGTGCTGGTTACAGATCCATTGAGCTCTACAAGGTTTAGTAGCATGGTACAAGGAATGGCTCTTCTGTCAGAGAACGACAGAAACTCATTATTTTTGGTACCTGCAAGGTCAGTGTATGCAGAATGGCTCAGGTGTAGGGCTGGGGTTTTGCCTTCATATAGGCTCATCACATATTCCTTTGTAATTTGAATTTAATTTGGGTAATTCTGCACGCTTTTCTGTCTGAAGCCATACCTACTTGGCTAATTTAAGGACTGCAGTTCGAGGGACGCCTGGTTTTGGGCAGCCCAGATGCTTTTTATTCCTGTTCCTTCAGGTTAATTATCCATAACGTCCTGACTTATGAGGTTACTAGAATAGCTGTTAACTATGAATAATTTAGTACAGCATCATATTGCATGCCACTTAAAAAAGCCTTTGCCTGTGAATCCTTATATCTTGTTGAAATCCACTCAATAGTATGAAGGTTACTGCCTGCATTGATGGTTTTTTATACACTTTCCATTCTATTTTAAGATTTGTCAGTGTGCGAAGGCAATGTGAATATTTTATGGTGGTAAGTAATAAAAATACCTGTGCCAAGAGTAGGTAGAGTTTGTTTTTTGAAAAGCTGAGGGATTGAGCTAGTCTTCAATGTTAAATTGCCTTTTAAATTTATTTTAAACCTTGGACTGGCATAGTGCAGTTAGCATTTTCTCCACTGAGAGATTTATGTAGTTGAGAGAATTCACATCTTCGAATATACTTTTAGGCAATATTTCATTATGGAGAGAGGCTTAACGAAAGACTTGCCAGCAAGACTACAAGATTTCAGTGCTTTCTACAAATTGCCTTATTTGCTCATACGTCTGGCTAAAGCAGACTGTGGCTCATATTATGGAGGCTTTTTTTTTTTTTTTTGAGAAGAAAAACTGCAAATACTGAACTTTGAAGTGGTTCCAAGTGTAGATAAATTTACTGTATGCCTTTAGGAGACTTGATTATGATAACTTAGCACTGGATGTGTTTTTTAAGAATGCTAAGATGATAGTGTTTTGTCATTCTCATAAACCAGATTTTTTCACAAAAAGACCCCAAAGCATTAGGGAAGAGCTTCGTGAAGAAAGGAATTGCTTTGGAAGTGTCAAGGGAAGAATTCAAGAGTATGCATATGCAACAGAAGTCATCTGTTTTCTTTGGAGCTTTTTGGGGAGAGAGACTATGCTTTGTGATATTTCAGGAAGGTCTGTCAGATGTGTGGAAAGGTTTTCTTTTCCCTTCCTGACTACTTCCTGATGTCTGTTAGTGCTCTTGTTCTTTATCTTGACTCGTAAAGTTTTCTAGGATAAGAAGGAAGGGAGTCCACTCCCAAACCTGGGAGACGGAATTTCCAGTCCTTGTGCTACATTTTTTAGAAAGGTTCTGCCAGTCTGTTTTCACCTCTTTTAAAAGTCACTTTTTAAAAATTCCAGCAGAAGCACGTTCCCCTCCTTGTCTTGCTGCGGTGTTGGACAGAAAGGGAGAGAGGGGCCAGTGAACATCGGGAATGGTACCCAATGGGCAGAGTTTTGACTGGACTATGTGTTTGTTGGTCATTATGAGCCTGTTCATTGGGAGTGGTCTAGGTTGGAAGGGACCTTTAAGATCATCTAGTCAAACCATCAACCTAACTCTGATAAAAAACCCAAAAGAAAACCATACAAAAGAATCCCCCACATCAGTAAACTATGTCTCCAACTCATTATCAACCCATCTTTTGTAAACCTCCAGAGATGGTGCGTCAACCACTTCCCTGGGCAGCCCATTCCAAGGCTTAAGAACCCTTGCAGTATAAAAATTTTCCTAATATCCCATCTGAACCTCCCCTGAACGTATGTATCTATATGTATATCTAAGCTGTAGGTATCTTAACTCATCTTCAGAACTGTTTTGTAGGACGCTCCCAACCTCATTTAGAAAGAAGAACTTCTTGGTTTTTGTTTTTTTTTTCTTTTCCAAATGAGATTTGCTGTAAGATATGTGATGCTGTTAGAAGTTGACATGGTGACATACAGCCATCCCTTGGTGCCTGCTTCAGCGATTGAAGATAAAAAAAGGCCTTTTATCTTTTTGGGCTTCTTTGCAGGGCAGTAAGTAATTTAGGTGTCCCTTAAGGGTTGGTAGTTAAACGCTAAGATCTCACTAGATGTGTTTATTTCTCCTTAAAGGCGAGGATTCAGATTGGTCCCTTTGAACGGGCACTCTTTGAGCTGTCCATTATGGGGTTGTTTTAATAAACTCTCAAATCTCTAATAGTTCTGCAGTTTACTACTGACTCAGCTGATACTTTGATGGAAATACAGCTTTGTTTACAGACTGAAAGAATTCATTATGTTGTTCAGCCCCGGTGTAAAGTTTTTAAGGTCGTTTATTTTCAAGTTGGGAGCTTAAAATCAAACTGAAAATTAGCAGGACTTCCCTTGCTCCAGAGCTTTTTAATTGTCTTCTCTCTGCAAATGCTTTTTTACATTAAAATAAACTATAATTTACTTCACTAGACAGCCATGAAAAGTTGAATTCCCGATTTTCCTGATTCAAGTGATAAAAGTTGTCTGTGTTGTATGCACAGTACGTGCTCGTACTTTTCTGGTATACATGGCATGCTCGTAATCTTCAGGTTCTGATTCATCTGAATTGTGAGAATGATTTCAATTACTTTAAATAATTAATGATCTGTTGTAGCAGTGGGTAGCTGCTGCTGGCCTTGGCCGAATCAGCAGCATGGGCTGCAGACCTCCTCCTTTTGGAGAAAACTGGGCTGGGGTCCTACCCTTAAGACAGTGCAAGAAAGTGAGGGCACAGAATACCCCATCTCAGCCCTTAACTTTTTCACGTAGAGGTGTAGGCTATGAAGTTACCTTCTGCCTTTTATTTTTGTGTTTGAAATAAACTTTCCTCTGTTGCTGTTGAAACGTATCAGTTGAAGTGTCGATGGAGGGTCATTGTTTTGATGCAATCTGTAACCGGAAGTTTATTAAAGCCTTGGTATTTATTTTTTTGGTTTTTTTTTTCTTATTTAGCTCTTATCAAGTGGTGATTTTATGCAATGGCATCAAGCCACAGTTCTTCACCAGTGCCTCAGTCCAACAGCAACGATGCTTTCTTTAAAAAGGAAATGGATGCCACAAAACGTTTCCGACCTGTGCAGTCGCTGCCTGATGTGTGTCCCAAGGAACCTACAGGTAACATCGGTGCCAAGGAGAGTGAAAATGCAGTTAAATTTGCTAATCCATTTATAATTGTTCAGCCAAATCTTCTCATATGCCGGGTGGAGTGTACTGAGCCATGCTCTTATTTCTAAGTGTGCTGTAGTTGTGCTTTATGCCACCCAGTGTCCCTCTGCAGCCATGGGAGAGCCTTCCTTTGTAAAGCTTGTTTTCAGATGTTCACGTTATAGATGGGATCTTGCTTTGTGTGATTCCACTTCAGAGCTGTGATCCATACTACAGGCAGGCAAGAAGAGGATATATTCTGTCAGAGCCCATAAAAGACTCGTCCAGTGCACTTGGAGCTATCATAAACCCGAATTTTGGGGTTGTAGCTGCTATAGTGTACTAAAACTTAGTTATAAAAAGGAGTCGGTGGGGTGGGATCTTAAGAATTATGAAATATAATGCTAATGAATTTCAGCTGTCGTTCTGGTTGAGTTCAGATTATTAAAAATGTGTTTGTGGTTGCAAGATTTTTCCCTTCAGCAGAAGGGAATGTTGTTGAGCTAAATATATTTAATAAGCTTGAGTACACCACTGTGATCAAAACTTGGGTTGGTTAATCTGACAGAAGAAATGCAAGTTGAAGGGTTGTTGAAGTGAAGTTGAAGGACAGTATCGTGTGTCTTTTGCATAGATGATTCTGATCCACTGTGTAGTTGTGAAAACGTGGTTTGCTTAAGAACTGCATTTTAGCAAACACACAACTTTCAGTTTCTCACCTTAACAAACTGTCTTGTCTTTTGTGCTGCAGGTGATCCCAGTAATTTATGTGACAGCCCATCTCTGGTTGTGGATCAGCACAGATGGACTATTTATCATTCCAAAGTCAATCTCCCGGCAGCACTAAATGATCCTAGGTTAGCAAAAAGGGAATCTGATTTCTTTACAAAAACATGGGGAGTGGACTTTGTGGACACTGAAGTCACGCCTTCATTCTACCTCCCACAGATCACCAAGGAACATTTTGCATTATACCAACAGGAGATCACTCCGGTAAGAACCCCAAATTAGATGCATGTTGTACAGAAAGAGAATGGAGATCCTTCTACTAATTGGAGATTGTCCCTGGTAGTAGACCATCCTACAGTTAGCTGATAATTAATTTGCTCTTCGGTGCTTGTTGACTCTTCATTAGGCATTTCCTGGTTTATGATCTCAGCATTTGTAGTGTGGAAAATGCTGCCTAAATTCTCTGTATTTTTGTTTCATTTGTATTGCTGAATACTGAGCTCTGCACCAGGGCTTACAGTTCATCTTTATTCTTTCTGATTATTAATCTTTTTTTTTTTTTTTCCTGTAAGGATTGTTTAATGATTAGGCTCTACAGTGCAATTTTCAGACCTTTGGATCAAACAAAACATGACTATGTGCTGCAAGGATTGGAGATGTTTTTTAAGAGTCTCTAATTTAAACATTTATACGTGAAGTTCTTAAACTATAAATAGGTCTATTATCTTGATGATTTCTTTTGTAACAGGAAAGTTTAAGCTACATCTAAGGATACCAGGACCAGTAGGAGACTTCTACAAACTCTTAAAATACAGGTGTCAGTAAGTATGTAGTTTGTTGGGTTGTTTGTTTTTTTTTAACCTGAAAGAACATGTAGAAGCCTCCTGCTGTTTTCTGCTTCCTTGATTTGTAGCTGTCTTATTTTTCTGCTGGCACAGAAGTGGTTGCAGGAAGTGTTACTTGTGTAAGTCATAGTTAAAAGTACATGAAAGTGGATTGTCTGTAACTGAACTATTGCCATTGGTTCACAAATGCAACATTTAAAACATTTAAAATGTATAATTGTTCATCTGTTAAAATAAGAGTGTAATGCAGCGACTGCTAAACGAAAGAAGATTTTGGGAAGAGGGAACTGATCTGGGATGTAGCTCTTAGCAGAGATCCAGCTGACATTGGTGTTCTTCAGAAATGTAATTTCTCACCACTATGGTCTCTGGTGGTGTCTACACCTGTAGATAAAATGAGAAGCTCAACATGATGAAACAAGATACATAGTTTCAGCAAAGTACTAATTATTAAAACATGGAAGCAATTTCTATTAATTTAGCAATGAAAAGGCATTCATTGTGTATTAGTGTGATTTCTGAATTAGACAGTAAATAAATTTTTGGATGTGTAATTACAATTGATCTATAGTTCTATCTCATTATGTAGAGAAGTTATTTCACCGCTTCAGTAACTTTTGTTTACTTTTGTTTTCATTTTCTCTTGAGATGTAAAGATGCAGAAAAAACCAACATATCAACTATAGGTTGCAATTTTTGGTACCTTTCGCCTGGGCAAACATCATGTGAACTTTTAAAAGGAAAAAAAAACCAAACAAAACTCTTGTGAACTTGTCTGAATTATTTGGCATAATGCAGTTATGTTTCACTAAAAATGTTCTGAATGTTCAGTTTCACAGAAAAACTTACTTTTTCTTTTAAACCTCAGAATAATTCTTTCACATACTTCCTCTTTTACAGAGAGAGAAGGTTCATGACAGATGCAAGAATATTTGTACTCCTAAAGATATCTTTGAGAGGACACTATTACACACCCACGGTACAGTCAAAACCTTCCATTAGTCATTAAAAAGTAATTTCTTTTGTGTCAATATGTTATGGCATTCAGTAACAAATGCTACAACCTACTGATCATCTCCTCTACTTGCTCAAGGGCTTCATGTGCTACAATAACTGATGATGATTTCTTTGTAACAATAATTGAAAAGCCATTGATCGTTGACTAGAAGTATCCATGACCACTGATGATATTTTATAGCTTAAAATGCTTGTGATACCTGCTCTTAAACTTTTCCATGGCACGTTTGCATTCATGGCAGGTCATTTTGTCCCTGGCAGTGTTTTCTTTAACTTCCTTTTATTTAAGATCTGTTGAGACTGTTGCATCAAATCTGTAGCAGCTGTTGACTTTGCAATGAAGAATGGCAGTGCTGGGCCATTCATGTCTCTCTGCCGTGAGGATCATGGAATGGCTGAAGTGGGAAGTGACATCTCAAGATAGTCTAGTCCAGACAACCTGGTCAGGCAGGGTTAACTGTGGGAGGGCAGCATCCAGTTGGGTTTTGGATTTATCCATGGATGGAGATTGTAGAATCATGGAATCATAGAATGGTTTTGGGTTGGAAGGGACCTTAAAGATCATCAAGTTCCAAACCCTGCCCTGGGCAGGGACACCTCCGATTAGACCAGGTTGATCAAAGCCCCCTCCAGCCTGGCCTTGAACCCCTCCAGGGATGGGGCAGCCACAGCTTCTCGGGGCAACCTGGGCCAGGGTTTCACAACGCTCACAGCAAAGAGTTTCTTCCTGAGATCTCATCTAAATCTTCCAATTTAAAACCATCCCCCCTCATCCTACAGCTCCACTTGCTGGTGAAGAGTGCCTCACCAGCTTTTCTGGAACCCCTTGAGGGAATGGAAGGGGCTTTAAGGTCTCCCCAGAGCCTTTTCCAGGCTGAACCCTCACAACTCTTAGCCTGTCCTCATAGCAGAGGGGCTCCAGCCCTCCCAGCATCTCCATGGCTTCCTCTGGCCCCACTCCAACAGGTCCATGTCCTTCTGATGTCCCTAGAGCTGGAGGCAGCACTGGGGGAGGTTGTCTCCCCAGAGCAGAAAACCCCACTTGCCCTGCTGGGGATGCAGCCCAGGATGGGGTTGGCTTTCTGGGCTGCCAGTGCTCGTTGCTGGCTGAATATGCACTTGGGCACAACCTCTCTGGGCAACCTGTTCCAGTGTTTGATCTCCCTCACAATAAAAAAAAAATATTTCCTTAGGCTCAGATAGAATTTTTCAGGTATTATTTTCTGCCCACTGTCTCTTGTCCTGTGTCTGGGCACCACCGAGAAGAACCTCCTCTATCTTCTTTACACCCTCTCATCAGATTTTTAAAAATATTAATAAGATCCCCCTTGAGCTTTTATAGCTAATCAGTTTCAGCCTCTCCTCCTATAAAAAATGTCATGGTCTCTTAATCATCTTTGTGGCCCTTCACTGGACACACTCTAGTATGTCTAGGTCTGTTTTGTACTGGGGAGCTCAGAACTGGGCACACCACTCCAGATGTCTCACAGTGCTGGGTGGAGAGGGAGGATCTGGCAACACTCTGCTTGATGCAACCCAGGATGTTTTGCCAGAAGAGTGTGGTGCTGGCTTGTGGTCAGCTTGTCCCCAGGTCCCTCTCTGCAAGGGGGCTTTCTAGCTACCAGGTGTGTAATGGTGCCTGGGGTTATTCCTCTCCAGGTGCAGGACAACAGGATGACCAGGAGCCAGCAATGTGCCCTTGTGGTCAAGAAGGTCTCCTGGAGGGCATCAAGAAGAGTGTGGTCAGCACATGGAGGGAGGTCACACTGCCCCTCTGCTGTGCCTGGGTGAGCACTCTGTCCAGTTCTGGGCTCCCCAGTTCAAGAAGGACAGGGAACTGCTGGAGAGGGGACAGCAGAGGGCTACAAAGATGATGAGGGGGACTGGGATATCTCTCTGATGAAGAAAGGTGGATGGATTTGACTCTTTTTAGTCTGGTGAAGAGAAGGCCAAGAGGGGATCTCATCAATGCTTGGAAATACTTAAAGGGTGGGTGTCAAGACGATGGGGTCGGTCTTTTTTCAGTGGTGCCCAGGGACAGGACAAGAGGAAAACTTGAACATAGGAAGTTCCATCTAAACATGAGGAGGAGCATCTTTACTCTGGGGATGCCAGAGAAGTGGAGTCTCCTTCTCTGGAAATATTAAAAATCTGCCTATACATCATTCTGTCCAACCTGCTCTAGCTGGACCTGCTCTGGCAGGGAGGTTGGACTAGATGATCTCCAGAGGTCCCTTCCAAGCCAGTATCAGTCTGTGATTCTGTGACTTTGCCTTTTCCTGTGTTGAACTTCATGAAGGTCCACTCTGGGCAGTTCTCTGTTTAGTATTTCTCCGATTCCTGTTAGCAAAGACTACCTGGCAAACTTTTTTTTTGGTGTCTGCAGCTGCAGCAATGCTGAATGCACGATTTGATGGAAATAGTTCAGCCAGTCTGAAACTGGAAGGCGAGAGGCAAAATGAAAAAGGAAAAGAAAAGAAACGCTCATAACCTGGAGAGAGCTTTTAATATTTCATTTATTTTAATTCTCAAAAATTTTAGCCTAAAAGGGTTTGTTTCCCATTCCCTGTTTGCTCAGGCTTGTCTATGTCAGTATCTGCAGGTAACACAGCAAGAACCATTCAGTAGTTCACTCCTTTTGATTGACTTATTTCAATCAATGTTCTTCCTCCTTGTCTGTGCAAAAGGAAGCCCTCCTGCTGGGTTTCTCTGTGATTGGTGTTACTTTGAATGGCTGTTCCTGAATGAGTCTCTTTGTGGTGCCTGCAGCAAAATCAAAGTTCCTTCTGCAGGATTAGCTTAATCCATTTTGTAAGAGTCTTCTCTTTTTTTAAAAAGAGAAAATTACTGTGTCACCAAAGTAACTGGGAGCTTCTTGGACAGTTCCGAATAGAAGCATGAACTGAAATGAAACTCTTTATTTTCTATAATTTCTTTTGTTAGCATTGCCTGTCTTCCTCTAACTCCAGCCCAAGAAAGACCTGGTCTTTTGCTTCCATTGTCTGACCAAAAATTGAGGACAGCAGGATGATTCCTAGGTTGTCATTTGTATTTCAATACAAATAAAGTAAGAAACAAATCAACTAAGAGCCAAAGAGGCGAGAGAAATGTGAGAACAATATGTAGCACTTACCTATCTTTTAGTGATGAGTAGAGTGTCCATCAGAGGTGGGGGCTTGTTGCTTTTAAATTCCTCACCTTGTTTTGGCCACCAACGTGCTCCCTTTTCATAATGCACACTAGCTAATGAGTAGGGAGGGGAAAGGGGATGTTGGCTGAAACTCAAAAGTCTGAATTTGCCTTTTCTTTAAGTTCTGCTGGGGTACAATGATGTACCTCATTTCCCAGCTCAGCTCTCTCACCCTCTGCAGTTCACCTTACTTCAGGGGAAGTGCTGCTTCTCTGCTACTTGCTCAGCATCCTTGGGACTCTGTCCCAAGCCCTGGGTCATCCTTCTTGCCAACTTGTGCATCCACCCTCCAAGTGCCATGCAGGACAGATTATATGGGCAGCTTCCACCTGGAGCAGTAAAATTGGGGGTGATGCTACAGGGACCTTTTCCTGGCCCCTGCCAGTCAAGGAATGTGAAGTGCTAAGTAGATTGCTCTGTAAGACTAACATTTTCTCTGTCAAAGTAGCCAAGTGTGAGCACCTTTGAATACTCTTGAGACCCAAACTACAATAGAATGTTTCAAAGAATCAGAATATTTCAGGTTGGAAGGGACTTAAGAAGGTCTTTCCTGCAACTGCTGTCTCAAAGACCAATTCAGGCTTTGAGGTCAGGCCGAGCTATTCAGGGCTTTATCCAGGCAGGCCTTGAAAACCTTCAAGGATGGAGAGTACCTGCCTTCTGGGCAGCCTGCTCCAATGTTTGATTGTCCTTATGGTGAAAAAGGTTTCCCTCGTGTTCAGTCAAAAGGTTTAATTTCCATTCATAACCACTCTTCTCTGTTCCCCTGCCCTGTCCACCCCCTGGGTGGAACCTGGCATCCTTGTCTTGAGAACTTCCTCATAGGGTTTAATAGTGTTCAAGGTAATTGTTTTCCCCTGTTTCCTCATGAATGACTACTTGTATTTTGTTTAACTTTTAGATAAATCCAGGACAGATCTGGAACAAGTACCTAAGGTATGATTTCTGTGCACTCTAAACCTTTATCAGGATTTTTCACATGTAGTCTTGAATATACAAATGTACTTTCTTCTTAGTAGAATTTTTTCCAGGCTGACTCCTTGGGCTGATTCTCAAGAGGATCCACAGTTCTCAGAGTTTAAAAAGACTAAGAGTAATCTGCTTTTTCTTTCTTTTTTTTTTGTTGTTGTTTTTTTTTTCTCTTACTTAAAGTAGAATATAAATGCTGTTAGTTTTTTCATCTTTAATAGTTAAAAACCTCAGAGCTGGGCAAAATTAGCCATTCTAGGAGGAAAGGGAAACTGAAGAGTTGAATATTGGATAGTATGCAACTTGGCATTAAGTTTAACTCCTGGAATCCTTGAGCAAAGCCCTCTTGCATTTATGCTTGCAGCATATATGATGTGGGTTTTTTTGTGATGGGTTGACAAAAGACACAACTCCGAATTCCATTTCAGTCAGAATAATGTTTTTCTAGGTACATTAAGAAGTCAGAGTGTTAATATGTGTCAGCATCTCTGCAGGCTGTTGAATAGCTGTCACTGCAATATATAAAGTCCAGGAAAGCAGAATGTCTGAGTGTGGTGTGATGCTGTGGTCTATGGTGAACCGTTTAAAATCACACTTCATAAATAGAGGGAAAAGGTTACTACTGTCTGCCTGGAAACTAAAGGTTTGTACCGGTTTTTAAGTGAAAATAACATTATCAGAGAGAATTTTACATTAATATTTCTCTGAGCTGGGTGGTTAACGTGACGTGTTACTGGCTCTCGGTGAGCAGCGTGTTTCGTGCTATAGGAGAGCAGCTCCAGGCTCTGTTCCCTCCCAGGCAACACATGTTCCACCCCAAGAGCTGCCTGTTTCCTTGTTCCAGTAGAAGCCATGGCCCCAGAAATGAGCACATCAGTCACAAGATGTCTCTGCAGTTGAAGAACATTTGCTCTCATCCTTTAGAGAGAGTTGAATGCTGCCTACGTTTTCACGCTCAGGATGTTTAGATCATCTTGGGTGCTTGATAACCCATGTCATTTTAGAGCTGCCTAGAGTGTTCCACTTCTAGGAAGAAAAGGCTTTTTCAGATCACAAGGGGTTTTAAGGTGTAAAGTAAATTGGTTGTAAGGTCTGGAATAAATTTGTTCACCTGGATAAATGAAAATTTGGGTTTTGAAAATCAACAAATAAGGTCCGTGCTAGCTTCATGAGACAGAAGGTGTGTTTTACTGGGGAGGAAAACGTAGGGGAGAGAGATGCATTTATTTATTTTGCTTTTCTCTTTCAGATTTTTATGAAACCAGATTTTGCCTTGGAAGATTCCTTAACGTTTAATGCCGTTTTACCATGGTCTCATTTTAGTACTGCTGGTGGAAAAGGAAATCGTGACGCAGCTTCCTCCAAGTTACTTCAAGAAAAGGTAAAGCTTTGATACAAGATGTCACTATCCATCCTAGCTGTTACTTGTGACAAAGAAACTCTGTGGCTGCTGTTCTGTGCTGTTTCCTGGGCTTTTTTATCTCTCATTTTACATCAGGCTGCAGATTGTTGGTAAGCGGGAAGCATCTTACTGCCAGAGAACTGGGTTTTCCCTGCTAAGTAAATCTATCTATCAAATCCAGATAAAAGAGTCTGTATATGGCATAACAGCAGGCTCTTCATGACTGCTAAAATTTAGCGAAGCGGTCATAGATCAAGTACTTCAGAGATGTGGAGCTGTTTGTTAAGGAGGAAGAGAACTCCATGAGAAGGAAAAGTTAGAGGTTGTACACTAAGATTGTTGCTTTCTCACATCTCAGGAAAGCTGCACATTCAAGTGCTAAAAGAAACACTCTACCCTAAGGTTTTTGTATGTCAAGAGCTTACTCTTACCTTTTGTTGTTTGCATATTGAATGTACCCCAGTGTTAAATACATGCAGGATGAAAATAACTATAACAAGGAAACATTCTCCATCTGATTTTATTTCCGTCTCTGGAAGGCCTTTTTGAAATTCAGCATGAAGTTTGAGTGCTTGGTAACTCTTAGAAACCAGGTCATCTGAGTATTAGCATTCAGATGAGCATCCTAATGCCTCAGTCCTTTGAGTTTGCACATTCAGCACAAGCCAGAACACAGAGCTTTTCCAGCTCAAATAGTCAGGCCAGCCCAGGGGTCTTGTAGGTCTTGAACAGAGAGAATTTGAATTGGGGGTCAGCCTAGATGACCTTTGAAGGTCCCTTCCGGCCCAGATGATTCTATGATTCTATGAATTTCAAGTTCTGAACGTGTAGGCACATTCTGTCTCTGGGAATGCCCATTGAAATATTGCTTACTGGGAACTCCCAACTGGTCGGCAAAAAAACCATTGCTGCCAGAGATATTATCCTGAGGATTTTTCTACAAAGCAGATGCTGCAGCCTTTGAAATGAGCTGAGACACTCCAAAGCCAAGTCATCAAGTGTAGTCAGGCTGCATCTTTAGCAGCTTCAGTGACACAAAGTGTATTGCGTATTTCCATGTAGATATTGCTCTTTCTTGAGAACCAGTAGCCAGAGCCATCTCCTTGTTAATGGCCATATTTTGACAGTGCCAGCCTGGCAACCACCTGATACAAAAGCTTTGGGGGGATTTTGTGATATTTCAGTGATATTTTAAAATTATTTGCTTTTCTAACTTGTAATTCTCAAGCAGGAGAGGCATCATCATCAGTCAAAGGGATTACGAGCTCATTTAAAAACACAATCAAACCTCAAGGAGTAGTTGCTTGATTGCTAATCTGACAAAGGGGTTTAATTTTTCTTAGCAAAATTTCCTTGTGATACAGTAAGACAGTTATCCTGGAAGTGTATTTGCATGGTGATAAACTTGCCAAGACATAGTAATGCTGTTTGTTTTGCCTTCTTCCTCCTCTTTCCAGCTGAGCCATTATCTGGACATTGTAGAAGTCAATATTGCGCATCAGATTTCTCTGCGCTCAGAAGCTTTTTTTCATGCAATGACCTCCCAGCACGAGTTGCAGGACTACCTCAGGAAAACCTCCCAGGCTGTAAAATTACTTAGAGAGAAAATTGCCAGAATTGATAAAGTCATGTGTGAAGGATCCCTTCGCGTTTTAAGACTGTCGCTCACCAGAAATAACTGTATAAAAGCGTACAATAAACTGAAGTTAATGGCTACCGTGCACCAAACACAGCCCACAGTGCAGTTGCTGCTATCCACCTCTGAGTTTGTTGGAGCTTTGGACTTAATAGCAACCACACAGGAGGTATTACAGCAAGAGCTTCAAGGCATTCACAGTTTCCGGTAGGTAACCATCTAGGAAATGAATAAAATGCAAAAAGAGCTAGAACGTGTTGAGCACATAACGTTGGCTTGGAGGGGTTTGTTTTACCTTTGCTGGTAAAACTAGCAAAGGTGTAAAATGTAAGTGTGGCATAAGCAGTGTGACTAACAAGGGTGCCACAGAGAGGGGTTTTTTTTTAGGGGGAGGGATGAGCTTTTAATGTCTAGAGACTCTGTAATCCATTCTTGTCTACAGGTGGTTTTGAGGTGCAGAAATGAACCAAGCAGTGGCTGGACCCTCACCTTGTAGGGCTTGTAGCCCACAGCTGAGAGATGGTTCCCAAGGGGTGGTCTGCAATCCCTAGAGATACAGTTCTTGCTACACAGCTCTGCTCTGGGCCACTGTCTTTAGTTCCTGAGGTAGCCACGTGGCTTTATAGCAATACGCACAGGCTCTGTGTTAAGTAGAGCAGCCCCCAGCCTCTGCTTGGGCTGGAAGAAAGTTGGCAAGCAAAAGCCAGCACAAAGCTATCAAACTGTGCCTCAAGGTGTGGTCTGGTGTTGGCAAGTGGTCAGATGGGACATGGTCGGCCACGTCTACTCTTGTAGAAAGCTGATTTACACAGTGGTCAACCAAGAAATCTAGTTCTGTGAGCTGCTGAAGCTGGGAAGGGCATCAACTGTGGGAAGATGCTGCCCAAGGTGGTCCCCATCCACAAAATGTGGGGTTTTTTATTCATCCAGGGCTGGTACAGGGATGGGAATTAGTGAGTCCGAGGTCCCATGCTGCCTTGCTTCTGCTAGCACTGGGATGCTTAGAGCTCTGCTTGAGAGATGCTGCTGCACTGTGCAAGGTCCTCTGTCCCCCTCTGACAATGGGGGGGGTTGTTGTGTGTTTTTGTTTACAGATTGATTAGAGATTTGTTTAGAGATGGTTCCCACAACTTGGTGGTTCCCAGCTTGCATGATAAAAACAGGGTTATTGCTCCATAACTGTGCTATGAACATTTAGAACTTTCTACAGTTACTACTGTCCAGATGAGCAGTGGTTTGGTGTTAGACTCAAATCTGATCTCAGAAAAATCTCAGAAAGGAAAGATCTCAGAAAAAGTATTAAAAAAAAAATTACATTTTAAAAATATATATTTAAAAAAAAAAGAGCTAATAAACTATGGGGAGGAGAGTTGTTAGAAGCTGTCAGTCTTTTGCTTTTGGCTGAGATGCCTCAGTGTGGTTCCCTTCCACTGTTCCTGCTCTCAACCACTTGACCATGGGGCACAGCCCTTGACTGAGTCACCTTTGTAGTTACGTTGATGATACTGAGTCTAATTCTACAGCCCTCTGACAGCAGCAATCAGAACTAGTTGTGTCTCACAATCAAGTGATGTCTGTGCTAAGTCAGCAGAGAGCACAGTTCTGGTGTCACGTCCCACTTGGACACGGGACCTTCTTCCAGGGCGATGTTCTTCTGGTCTGTAAAAAGTGGTTTCCGTCAATAACGCTCGGTTGGTTGGTTTGGTAGAGTTCAAAAATAGTGATGGGAGTGGAAAACGTCCCCTCTGCTTTGAATACTAAAGGTTCATAAAAGTGGAAAGATGGAGAGCTTTATAAAACTTCTCAGTAGAATGCTGTTTTTTAAAATAGATAATTAAAAAAAAAAAAAATCTAAATTGATGTCATACACAAATACTTCAACTTTTTCCAAGAAATACCAAATGGATGTTCTTGCCTTGTTCTGAGCAAGAATGCCACAATTGTGAAGTGAGTTAAATACCTGATTTGAAGAAGAGATTCTAAATGTCTAAACCAGTTTGGGTTTTTTTTTTCCCCTTTAAATAATTTGCATCTTATTTTTTAAAAGAGACCTTGTTGGTTTTCGTGTTTTGCTTTTGAACAGGCGGCTTTAAATTGAGTCACGTCCCAGAATTGTTTGATGTAAAGCATCAAGAAAACTGTTCAGATCATCCCTATACAAAAATGTTTTTCCTCTTGTCATGCTACACGCAGAAAAAAACCTGTGATTTGATTCTAGTTAGAGCAAAAAATGAAAGCATCTCTGCTGTGAAGTAATAATTGGTGTCTTTAACCTAAGTTAATATCTGCAGTGATTATATGTTTAAGTCTTAACTCTATGATTATTGCTTGCTACTGCTATAGGATCAAATTAAAGTCACAGAACTCTTCAACCTCTTCAAGTTCATATTTTTAATTTAAAAAAAACCAAAACAGCACCCCAAAAATGTCTTAACTAAATTAAAAACTGGCAGTACAGATTTATGCTTTGTTTTCACAGTCCTTGTTGGAGTGATGGAGATGTGGGGATTTTTTTAATTTTTTTTTTGCACAGGTATGCAGGCAAAGCACAGCCACCTGGTAAAATAGTCTTGTCTGTGTATTTTCAAAGATTTTTTTTTTTTTTTCACTCTGCACTCATAATTTTACAGAAGAGAATTGTAGAATTCAGTCCTTGAGAGGACCTGCTGTGTGACTGACACCTCTTAAGAGATCATTGCCTTAAGTCCCTTTGTGTTCTGGGCATTAGTTCTGCAGTAAGTTTTTCAACTTGTTGTTACATTGCAAATAATAATATTTTTTTTTTAAAAAGAGAAAAAGCAGTCTGATTTTTACAGGTGCTTGGTAGATATTGGAAAGCCTGGAATGTTTGGCATCTCTGAAATTCCCACTTTTAATTTTTACCCTGCTAAAAGTTCCTCAACCTGCAGAACTTTTCAAGACTGGTTGACAGGTCTGATGGGAGAAATTCCCTGCAAAATATGGTTTAGAATCTGCAATATATGGGGGAAAAAAAAAAAAAATTTAATTTAGAGTGGCATAAAAATGGCAAATTTGGAAACTCCTCTGTGTTCTCAGAAAGCCATTCTGTCATCTGAAGCGATTATTCTATCTTAGTTGTGTGAATGAAATCTGTGACCATGTTAAAAAGCTCAAATGTTTGAAGTGGAAGAACTGGTGGACTGATGAGCTGAGGAACTGGACGAGCAAAAGAAGTATTCCTTCTTTTTAATACCTAGTTACTGACGAGCACTGAGCATTCTTGGTTCTGGTTCCCTTCATTGGGAAGAGAGGTACTAGGCACCTTCCAAGAAAAAAAAAAGCCCTATATTCCATTTTTACCTTCCATCAATATTCAAGTCCATATGTTTTGCTGCAAGGTGATGGTGCCTCTGAAAAATGCATTGGTTTCAGCTGCTCTAAGAAGTGCAAGATCTGAGCCCCCTCCATCATTAAGCCGGCATTGATTGCATGGAAATTACCAACTGGGTGGTTATTTTCTTCAACTGTGAATTAATGATTCGTTTTCAGGTTGATTATTTAGCTCATGTCTCAATGGCTGTTTTCCTCAGGCATCTTGGCTCACAGCTTTGTGAACTGGAAAAGCTGATAGATAAAATGATGATTGCAGAGTTTTCAACTTATGCTCGCAATGATTTAAATAGACCCCTAGAAGATGATTGCCAAATTCTAGAAGAGGTACGTCTGTTATTGAAATAAACTGTCTGATGAATATGTTTGCATCTTTAACATAATTAATTAGCACCAACTAATTCACTTGGGTCCCTAGTAGAAACATTATAATTTTATACTATTTTTCTTCTTATCCAACCCCTCCTCTCTTTTTTTCTTTTTTTGGTGCTTGATAAAATTAAATAATCGTAACTAAACTCATGGAACTTCAATTAAGTCCTACTTTATTTTTTCAAAATAATCAGTTTTATTTTCTCTGATTAAACATATGCTGAGTTCACTTCATGAAACTCAACATGTAATGGGAAAAGAACATGGACTGTCGTATCTACTTGATGGTAAAAATTCAATTTTGCACTGAAAGCTGATAGTTGCATGTTGTTCTCATTCTGTATCATATATATCTGTGCATATATGGGTGCTTATATTAAGCATATAGTTGCCCTGAATACATATTTCACTTGCAGTATATATTCCTCATTCCTTTGAAGATTGTCAAGTTGTTGTGATTGCTTTCTAGACAGGAAAAGATTTTTCTGGATTTTGAATTCGGTAATTGCTAGCCCCTATTAATTGTTTAGTTTTGTTACATTCAGGGGTTTCATAAAATACAGTAAATGGCAGTATCACTCAAATATTCCCATTTCTGCCCTGTAGTTTCTTCCTGCCCCCTTTGCTGTAATGTGATAAATTCTCACTTGTGCTTGTGCAATCGTGTTTAGTGTCATTCTTGCTCAGGGTAAGGAAACTCATTAGTCTTTAGAAATAGCCTTTTTTTTTAAGCACAACTGGATGAGCACAACTGAGGAACAGACAGGAAAGGGGCTGGGAGGAAGGGCCTCCCATCAGCTGGCATTGCCACGGGGAAATTTGGATAGTTAAAGTGTGGCATTAGTTTTAAGGGCTCTGGACTGATCTAAATCCTGTTCACCATCTGTTTCATACCTGAACTTTTTTACTGCTCTGCAATTTCTTAAAATTGTTTCTTATCCTCACCTTGATATTTTTAGAGGGTTTTTTTATTATTATTTTTTTTCTTTGATAGGAGAGACTCGTATCACTAGTATTTGGACTTTTAAAACAAAGAAAGCTAAATTTTTATGAAATATACGGGGATGAAATGATTATTACTGCAAAGAACATCATTAAACAGGTAAGCCAAATGCTTCTAACATATCTGACAAGGTTGCCTCAACACCTTACAAATTATTTTTTAAGGGAGTAGGAAGAGCTCTGATGAAGTGTTTTTTGGTGGCTGGTGGTGTCTCACTTAGAGCAGTGAGCTTGCAAACACAAGGACTCCCTGAAAGGCAGAGGTCTTTGCAGAAAAGATCTTCTGGAAGGAGAAGGGAGCATAAGTCCAGCAGATCACAACTTTCTCTGTACAATTACCATTGTTCTGAATCCCTTGATTTTCAGCTTAGTGTGTTGTTGTTTTTTTTTTTTTCTTAACACGTGGCTTTTCGAAATAGTACAGTTGTCTCATAACTCAACCAAAGAAACCCCCACAAAACCAAAACCACACCAAAACACCCCCTGCCTCAACCCTCCAGGAAAAAAAAAAAGAAACAGACCACAAAATTTTGGATGTAAATACATAAAAGTGAATCAAAAAACTACTTGCCAACAATGGGATTCCCAACAAGTGCTACAGAAAACATTGCTTGCCTGACTGTTAGCATAGACCCAGCGTAGGCACTTGACAAAAAGTTGGAAAATATCCTTGCATTTTTCAAAGAGAGCAAGGTGAAGCACTGAAGAAGCTAGAAGTGGTGCTTGCCTGTAAAAGTTACTAAAAAAATGAATCCTTGTCCACATTGCTGTCATTGTTTGCCATTTAGGGTAGGGTATTTGTCTTCTCAAACCAAAAGATCTTTGTAGATAAAACGGGCTAAAACTAATAAGTAGACAAAGTTTTGGATAACTTCTTTGGGGGAAAAAGGCATGGAATAGTTTGGACAGTAACACTGTTGCTTTGGTTTGCAAACAGAAACTTGAGAATAGATTTTGAGTGTATGTTTGGTACTTTTCATTTTACTCATCTTGTTTGTTTACATGCTTATGCATATGCATAAGGCACACGGAGGACAGGGAGGTGATTTGAGGCCGCCAGTGTGGCTTCTCCAAGGGCAAGTCCTGCCTGACCAACCTAGAACCTAGTGGCCTTCTGTGGTGGAGTCACTACATCAGTGGACAAGGGAAGAGCTATGGATGTTGTCTCTCTGGACCCTCTCTAAGGCATGTGACACGGTCCCATACAATATCCTGCTCTCTGAATTGGAGAGATAGGGATTTGATGTGTGGACTTCTTGGTGGATGAGGAATTGGTTGGATGATCACATCCAGAGGGTAGTGATCAGCAGCTCTGTGTCCAGGTGGAGATTGATAATAAGTGGTGTCCCTTAGGGGACTGTACTGGGACCAGTACTGTTCAATGTCTTCATCAAGGACATAGGCAGTGGCATCGAGTGCACCATCTGTAAGTTTGTGGATGATACCAAGCTGAGTGGTGCAGCTGACATGCCTGAGGGACGGGATGCCATCCAGAGGGACCTGGACAGGCTCAAAAAGTGGGCCCATGTGAACCTCATGAGGTTCAACAGGGTCAACTGCACCTGCCTTGGGGCAACCTCTGATATCAATCGAGGTTGGGGGATGAAGGAATGGAGAGCAGCCCTGAGGAGAAGGACTTAGGGGTACTGGTGCATGAAAAGCTGGACGTGTGCTGGCAAAGTGGGTTTGCAGCATAGAAAGCCCCACCACATCCTGGGCTGCATCCCCAGCAGTGTGGCCAGCAGTGTGAGAAGGGGGAGATTCTGCCCCTCTGCTCCACTCTGGGGAGGCACCATCCTTCCCCAGTGCTGCCTCCAGCTCTAGGACCAGCAACATCAGAAGGATGTGGACCTGTTGGATTAGGTCCAGAGGAGGCCACGGAGATGCTGGGAGGGCTGGAGCCCCTCTGCTATGAGGACAGGCTGAGAGAGTTGAGGGGGTTCAGCCTGGAGAAGAGAAGGCTCCAGTGAAACCTTAGAGCCCCTTCCAGTCCCTCAAGGGGCTCCAGGAAAGCTGGGGAGGGACTCTGGATCAGGGAGGGGAGTCATAGGAGGAGGGGAGATTGGGATGAGATCTCAGGAATCAATTCTTTGCTGTGAGGGTGGTGAGAGCCTGGCCCAGGTTGCCCAGAGAAGCTGTGGCTTCCCCATCCCTGGAGGGGTTCAAGGCCAGGTTGGATTAGGCTCTGAACAACCTGGTCTAGTTGAAGATGTCTCTGCTCTTTTGCAGGGGTTGGACTAGATAACCTTTAAAGATCCTTTCCAACTGAAACTCTCTTTGACTCTTTGATATGTGAGAATATTGTGCAAGGGGTGTTTTTCTCCCCTTAAAGATCCATGATTATTTCAGGAGTTATGTTCTGATGTGTTACGAGCCATGATTTGTATCTTAAAGGCTGAGAGACAGTCAGGTGGTGAGTTTGCCAGCAGATGAAAACACTCTCCTGTCCTCATAGCATAGCATGCTATTCAGAGCTGTGTGGTGAACCAAGATGGGAACCCATCTTTTCAAAGTTTGGAGAAGGAGGATTGTCATCATCATCGTTACTATCATTGAGATTTTATTTTAAGCCAGATTGGCACCTCCAATGCACTTCTCATTGCAGCCCCACAGTTCTGCTGAGCTGGTTGTGCTGGGTGGGGAGTGATGGCACAGGTTGGTGTTGCTAGTAAGTCTCATGGCAGAACTAGAAGATGGACAGTGATTGCAACTGCACAACTGCTTCTTGGAAGGACTTGGTACCCACCTGGAGTATTATGTCCAGCTTTGGAGTCCCCAGCATAAGAAGAAGGTGGACCTGTTGGGACAGGTCCAGAGGAGGTCATAAAGATGCTGGGATGGCTGGAGCCCCTCTGCTTTGAGGACAGGCTGAGAGAGTTGGGGGGCTCAGCTTGGAGAAGAGAAGGCTCTGAGGAGAACTTCAAGCCCCTTCCAGTCCCTAAAGGTGCTCCAGGAGAGATGGAGAGGAACTCTTGATCAGGGAGGGGAGCCATAAGATAAGATGAAAGGGTTTTAAACTGAAAGAGGGGAGATTGAGATGAGATCTCAGGAATCAATTCTTTGCTGTGAGGGTGGTGGGACCCTGGCCCAGGT
>BJBW01011209.1:10412-26580 GCA_004320125.1 Scolopax mira | reverse complement strand
GGTGGGAGGTGTCCCTGCCCAGGGCAGGGGGTTGGAATGGGTGGTCTTTAGGGTCCCTTCCATCTCAAGGGAAGGAGAAGAACACGGCTGCTATTCTCAAGTACCTGACCAGAGCGACGTTTTTGAAGAGGTGCTTCACATCCATACTCAAAAAATCCCCTCCCTTGGAGATGGAGCCAGTGTGCCCTCCAGCGTGCACAGTTGGGGAACGTTTTGATCCCCTGTATTTTGCAAATAGATATTTGGAGGGGTTGGTTTTGGGGGTTTCTTGTTTGTTTGTTTTTAGAGAAACAAGTAGTTAAATGATACAAATAAATCTTTTGTTTATTACTTTACTTTTCCTTATTTAACTTGAGGTTTATTGTGTATGTTATGAAACTCAGCAGCAGTTTAGAAAGAAGCTAAGATCTTTTTTGTTTTGTTTTGTTTTTTCCCTTTAAATTTGACAGTGTGTGGTTAATACGGTATCGCAGATAGAAGAAATAGATACAGAAGTGGTTGTTAAGTAAGTATATGGCCAGATTTATGGCTTTTTTGGTGATGGGTGGGGATGGATGCTTTATAGCATAGATAAATTTACCATTCTAATTTGTGCTTAAATTTCCCTGTAATTAAGGGTTATCCTTGTCTTTCACCTTAAGCCTTTGCTTCTGTCCTCCCCTGTGAGAATACTGTGTATTGCCCTTCAGATTCAGCTTCTAATGTTACCTTAAACTTACCTTTAAAATAAATACTAAAATTCTGTGAATCTCACTGCATGAAGCATGAACTATGGACATATATCCCTTGATTACTTGAAGGCACTCCCTTTTGTCATAATCTGGGATTTTTGGATTAAAGAAGTGTCAGTAGTTTCAGTACGTCCTGCATGAACGAGAATAGGAACTATCCAGAGAGGAGACCAGACAGTTTCAGACCCAAGAAATGGGCTGGCAGGAGCCTCCTGAAGCTCAGCAAATGTAACTGTCATGTCCTGTGTCTTGGAAGGAGCAACCCTTTGAAAGAGGAGGGGCAGGAGCTGGCTGTCTTCAGAGCAGTTTTGCAGGGTAGGACCTGGAGGTCCTGGTGGAGAACTGGTTGGCCATGGACCAGCAGTGTGTCCTTGCAGCTGCAACCTGGGCCCCGTTAGCACAGCCAGCAGGATCAAGAAGATCCATCAGAGGCCACACCGTTGGTTGGGGTCCAAAGTATGGAATGTAGCAGCTAAGGGAGCTGGGTTCCCCCTCCAACTCTGGGGAGAATTGGGGGTCCCCCAGCTGCCCCACGGGGAGGGTTATAGCGGAGCTGTAGACCCAGCCAGGCTCCTCCAGGAGGTGTGCAGGGGAAGGACAATGAGCACAAGATGGAAAGTGAAAAGTACTAGTTGAATCTTAGGAGAAATATGTTCCCTATGAGGATGGTCAAAGACTGGAAGAGGGGCCCAGAGAGGTTGTGGCTTCTCTGTCCTGGGACATAGTCAAGCCTTGAGCAGGTCCACCTTATCGAGGTGGACCTGCATTGAGCAGGGGGTGGACAAGGCACCTCCAGAGGGAGGCCCGTGCCAGCTTCTCTTGTTCTGTAGCTCTGTGATTGCTGTGGCTCAGGAAAGGGTTTCTCCAAGGTAATAAAACCAGACCAGCTGCTAAAACAAAGTGAGTGGCAGAACCTGCAAAGGGGTTCATTCCCCAGCTGGGAGAAGACTGGGCAGAGGGTCATTTTTAAACACTGGATGTTTGGTTGCCATTCTGTAATTCTGTTTATTATTCTGCAATTGGATCCTAACCTTATCACAGAGTTTAACTCTGTCAATGACTTTTCTACCCTTTGCCACAAACAGCTGACTTGTGCTTTAATAGCAGAAGTGGTCTCATTGCAATGCAACAAAGTAATAACACAGCTTTTGTAACACTTGCAAAATACATATATTTTTTTTTTAAATAATTTTTTTTTCCCCATGTGATTCCTAAAAATGTTATTAATCCTACTCCCTTATTGGTAACACATACTTATCCCTGGGGAAAAAAAAAGCATTATGCCCTGGAAAAAGCTAAATGATAAACGTGAGGGCTTTTTTAGTATGATCTTTATTCTTTTTTTATATATTTCCCCCCCATTCCACTTGCATACATTGTGTTGATTGTGACTGTGGTTCAGGTGATGTCTGTTCTGCCAGATAAAAGTCTACACAGTTTCCCTTACATTTTTAATTCCATTTAAAGCATGTTGGCTTTTTTTTTTCCCCTTTGTGTGCTAGTAAGTGTCACGGCCAGTAAACATCTGCTGGTTTACTGAATGCTGCTCTTTTTTTAGGCTTGCGGACCAGATGAGGATGATGAATTTTCCTCAATGGTTTGATTTACTGAAGAATATTTTTTCGAAGTTTACCATCTTCCTCAAGAGAATAAAGGTAAGACGTTCATTTACCAAGAGCTTCACGTAATTCAGACGTGAAATGGAACAAAGCTGCTTTCCATTTGAAGTCTTAAGGTGTTGGTTTTGCTTATTTTGATTGAAAGCAGGATGCGTGGGTATTGGCATCCAGGGCAAAAACTGATTATTGCCAACAAAGAGAGCAGTGGGAAGGAGATAATACCTCTTGTTGCATGATGACATCCATTTCAGGCTGCTAGGGATTAAGACACAACTTCTGTATGTGTTAGATTTGCTCCAAATGAGATTTCGTGGAATCATCTGATACCGGTTACCGTCAAAGACGGATAGATCTGTCTCTGAATAAAGAGAAAATAAAGCCAGGATTTAGTTTAGTTTTCTGGCTAAAAGAAAAATCTTTTCCTAGCCCAAGCTCGTGGCGCAGGTTTGGGGGTTTTGGTTGGTTTGGGTTTTTTGGTTTTTTTGGTAATAAATGTTATATTTGATTCTAGGCAACGTTAAATACTATCCGTAGCGTGGTTTTCTTGGTTCTAGACAAGAACCAAAAAACCAGGGACCTGGAGGACACCTTACAGAAGAGCTCCTCTAAAGACAGCATGGTGGACACCGAGGTGGCTTACCTGACTCACGAAGGCATGTTCATAAGCGACGCCTTCGGTGACGGGGACCTCCCACCCTTGGTGGCTGACACCACCTCCCAGAGAAACCCTTCCCCGAGCAGTGAGCCCTGTAGCAGCGACTCGGTCTCCGAGCCGGAGTGTGCCACCGACTCGTCATCCAGCAAAGAGCAAACCTCCTCTTCCGTGACTCCTGGGGGAGTAGAGATGATGTGAGTAAACCCTGTGATGCCTCCATCGTGCTCGCCTTCGTGTGGTTTGTTTGCCTTGCTCTCCCCTCTGCACAGAGTAGTGCAGGTACTCATCGTGTCACTCCTTACAGAAAAGGCTCCCTTCTCCATCCCCTCTTCTGGGGAGGAGGAGAGTCTAGCATGTCTAGCTTCTATGAAAGACAGATTGTTTCTCAGTACTTAAGCAATGGAGTCATGGAACAGTTTGGGTGGGAAGGGATCCAGTCCCTTAAAGACCATCCAGTCCCACCCCCTGCCCTGGGCAGGGACACCTCCCACAAGACCAGGTTGCTCCAAGCCCCCTCCAACCTGCCCTTGAACCCCTCCAGGGATGGGGCAGCCACAGCTTCTCTGGCCAACCTGGGCCAGGCTCTCACCACCCTTACACCAAAGAAGTTCTTCCCCAGATCTCATCTCTATTTCCTCCTCTCTTCCAGTTTAAACCCCTTTCCCCTCATCCTATGGCTCCCCTCCCTGATCCAGAGTCCCTCCCCATCTCTCCTGTAGCCCCTTGAGGGACTGGACAGAAGCGTCTCTGTTCTCTGTACATGTGTCCTATGGCTATATTTTCTGTTTATTTTGTTTATTTGTTATTTGTCTTTTTTTTTAAGCCGGCTTCGTCAAATATACCTTCATAAATTCTAGAGAGAAATCTGCTGTTCAGTGTTAACTATTAGACTTGTATGGTTAAATAAATGCATCTTGGTGCTTTGGTAACATAGGCAACTCTACCTTGTGGTGCTCCGGACTCCACAGTTGGAATCTTTTTGGCATCCTTTCATGCATACACGTTATTTATTTCTGAAATTCAGAGCTACCTTTTTTGAAAGATGCTCTAGGTGGTACTCAAGTATCTATACTTGTGTGGACTCTACTGGGGCTTTTGACAGAGACCTTCCCCCTCAAACCATAGTGCTGCTAGCACTGTGAAAAAGAGAGGTTTAAAAATAAATAGGCTGTGCATAAACCAAATTCTGTATGTCCAAAACATCCATCCTACACTGGAAAAAGAGATGCAAAGTGAAGATGGAGCCCAGGGTTACAGTGGGAGCAGGGAAGGAGAAGGGGATTGGATCTGGTCTGGACCACTTTGCCAAGTTTGCTAAAAATACCCTCCCAAGGAAGATCTCTGGAGCAGTAGCGTTGTTCCTGAGGCTGGTTGTGTAGCTTTGTTCTAAAGTGAAATTGCTTTGTCCCTCTTCTGGCTTTCTTTGCACCTCTGCTCTGTGTTTGGAGCCAGTTAATAAAATTACATGGCTACAACAGTGTCAGCCTAGTGGCCACTCTGGGTTTTCTCTCCTCTCTTTTCTCTCTCAAGTCAGCCCTTGAGCAGCCACGCTGGACCAAAATGTTGTTATCTTAATTAATTATGTCAACGGTAGAGCTGTCCTACAGGGCAGCCTCAAAACAGGAAACAAATCACAAAAGGTCTGTGCATTGCCTCATTACAGGGACTAGCAACATTGACAGCAGCTTAGAAGATTTCACTTGTATAAAGTGACTTTGATTAAGTGACCTGCATTTGGCAAGGCTCCTTCCTCCTTCAACCTGTGAGCAGAAATACTGGCTGGTTGTTTTTCTTTTTTTTTAATTGGTGCTTAACCAACTGGTTCTGTCATTTGTAGGATTGGTGATGACATGAAGCTGACTGACCTGGAACTGGGCAGGCTGGCAAACAATATTCAAGAGTTACTTTATAATGCCTCTGATATCTGCCACGATCGTTCAGTCAAGTTCCTCATGGCAAGAGCAAAGGTAAGGAGCTTGGATCAGAGTGCTGGTGGGGTCTCCTCCTTCATGAGAATTTCCTCCCAAGATTACTGGTTTAATGAGGGAAAGTTTGGAAGTGGCATTCTCATTTGAAATAAAGTGACTGTTCCTGCTGCCACAGGATGTGTGGCACATTGATGTGAATGCCCAGAGCACACAACCATTAATGTATCGTGTCAGTGTAAGGCAATATGGTTGGGTTTTGGGGTTTTTTTTCCCTTTTAATATTCTGACTTTCTGTATTTGAAGCTCCGTGCAGAAAATGCTTTTCTGTGACAGCATAGCTGCTTGCACTGCAATCTGCCTTCTCTGCCCCATGTAGGGTTAAATAACGTGCTGCCTAAAGTACTAGTGGCCTTTAGACGTGCTGACTAGTTATTTCTTTACATCTCTGAATTTTTGTGTGGTGTGTCTCCTTACAGTGGTTTTCTTTGCCATGTATAGGATGGTTTCCTAGAGAAGCTGAATTCCAATGAATTTGTTGCTCTCTCTCGCTTGATGGAAGGCTTCATCTTAGATACTGAGCAGATCTGTGGCAGGAAAAGTATGTCCTTGCGAGGGGCACTTCAGAGCCAAGCCAATAGATTTGTGAACAGGTTCCACGAGGAGAGGAAGACAAAACTGAGGTATATTCGGGTAGAAGATCTTCGTATTCTTACGTGAATAATTTTAACCTTCATATGCCAGGCAAACACAATCTTTTCTTGCCTAGAACACTAGTAAACCAGTTGTACTTAAGAGCAGAGGTGAAAAAACTGTATTAAAACCCAATTATTTTCAATGGGCTTAGACTTTTACCGTTTTTGTAACTTCTTCAAGCTGGATTGTTCTACAGTTACCTAAATAAGGACAGTAATAGCTCCAGGAAGTACTCAGGACTGACACTGAAGGGCAGGAGTGCTCTGTCTTGGGTCAAGTAACTTCAGGATAATTCACTCCCAGGTGTTTAAAAAAAACCAAAACAAAACAAAGCCCCCAAAAAACCAACAAAAACCCAACCCCAAAAACCTCTAACAAAAACCAACAGCTGAAAAAACCCACTAAACCAAAACACTTGTGGAGCAGCCTTCCCAGTAAAATACATTGAGTCTTTTTTGCTCTCACTCATCAGAAGCTCTTATCTTTCCAGTATCTACACATTCCTTCAGTGGCAGTGATCTCATAAGGATCTTTATTGCCCAGTGTAGACTTTTATCCTCTGTGACATCTTGAATGAGCAAATTGTGACATCTCTAGGCTGGCACGGTGGTGGTTTTCTGTTTTGCTATTGCCAATTGCTGGGCACCTCTTTATAATGAAAATGAAGAACATAATATTTTGGGCCACAGGCTTTTTTTATTTTTATTTTTTTTTAAATTACTGTAGTTTTAATTCCACAGCAGGGCAGGCAAGAGAGGTGTCAAGATGAAGTATTTCATTTTCTTGGCCTCCTCTTTGTGTTTAGCCTGCTCTTGGACAACGAGCGCTGGAAACAAGCTGAGGTTCCTGCTGAGTTTCAGGATCTGGTCGATTCGGTGTCGGATGGCAGAATTTCTCTCCCTGAAAAAAAACCAGCAGGTGTGTATCTTGCAGCCCTACTGTGAACTGAATTTATTATCAGCAAATGCTGCTGTTGAGTGTTGATGGATGTATTCTGATGTCACGCTTGATCCGTGTTTGCTCGCTGTCTTCTGGGAGATGAAAAGGAAGTCAATACCTTTTTTATTTTTTTTTTTTCTCTTTTGACTCTTACTGGCGTTGAAAGTTCTTGTGCTCACCTTGAAAGGTTGTTTATTTATTTTTTTGAAAATCCATTTAAGTGTTAGCACAAGGAGGGAGCTATTTGTTCTATTATTGCATTAAGTATTTCCAGCACAAATTCAGTCTTTCCCCAGAACACACCACTGAAGTGTTGTGAGGGACCGAGGAGCTTGTGTGTGTGTGTGTTTAACAAAACCTGTTCCTTCCCACTACTTCATCTGCCACTTATTCAGATGAATAATGCAGCACTCTATGTGGAAGTGAAAACTCCTGTATGTTCAATTATTGACCTTGCCACAGAAATTTCGTTTGACCTCAGACATGTCCCCTTTTTTCCTCCTCCTGCCCTATTTCCCCTGGTGGGGAATAGGAACACGTAACCTTGTGAAGATCATGGTCTGAGGTTGCAGTGATGAATGTGTGTGAACAGCCAGAAACAGGAGGAAATACTACATAGAGGGGATAGAAAATGGCAATGGATGAGAAGGAAGAAAATACAGTAGAATCATAGAATCATCTGGGCCGGAAGGGACCTTCAAAGGCCATCTAGTCCAACCCCCCCTGCAGTCACAGGGACACCCCCAACTAGAGCAGGTTGCTCAGGGCCTTGTCGAGCCTCACCTTGAATGTCTCCAGGGAAGGGGCCTCAACCACCTCCCTGGACAACCTGTTCCAGTAACAGCATGGTGGAGTAAAGCCCAACCCCTTAAAAAGCAATATAATGGAGACAGAGGGTGTATTAGGCAATAATTTCTCCAATTATGGAGCGTGACACCGAAATATGCTCATCAACCATCAGCCTTAAAATAAGCTCTTGCAGAGAGTCTTCAAGAAGACAGGAAATGGGTGATATCAAATTTAGCATGGAAAACTTCATCAGGGAGAGCTTCTACTTTGAAGCCTGAGGAGGAAGTGGTTTGAAGCTAAAATATTAATATACACAGCAAATTGTTTGAGAATGTGTAGTAGAAAGCCCAGTGACTTTCTCTGCTTCTCTTCTTCTATTTATATCCTGTTGTATTTGAAGTTTCTAAGTCCATAATGACTGTGGGACTTTGGGGAATTTTTGATCAAAAATCCTAGTAGATAATAAAGTAGCTTTATGAGTTTGTAATAATTATGATGGGTCACTAGCTGTATAATAAATATTGTAAAAGAGAGCAGTGCTCCAAAGATTGTGGTTTTTTTCTTGAGCCTTAGCAAGTGAATGCTACATTTCTAGAAAAAAATAGCACTTTTTATGCTTGTTTTAAGTTGAACTCATCCCTTTTCCTTTCTTGCTAAAATGTGCAGGTACTGAAGAAAGAAAGCCAACAGAATTCCTTATTGTTGAAGGACAAAAATATGCAACAGTTGGGTAAGGTGCACTCATTTCTATTAGCAGTGGGTTAGTTGGCAAGTGCTTTTGAGTAGAACTGCGATGAATGCCAACAGCTTTAGCCATCTTATTTAGATAAAGAAACCCCTTTCATTCCACGGACCAGTTTCTCTGGTTCTAAACTGTTCTAAAACATCACAAGCTCTTCTGTACGTTTAAAAGCTATTTGCTCTCTGTAGACTTTCAGAAAATTGATGGTTTCATTTAAATGTGGTTTTTTGCAATTTTTTCATGAAAACACATAGTTGTGAAAATACAGCTTTGTCTTCGTAGCATGCTGCTGATTTTTTTTTTTTGCAGTATAGATTATCTCTGGCAAAATAGATGAGTCTATTTCTGAATGAGCACGTTGTACATGAGTCCATATTCAGAATAAGAAATAAGATGGGGACCATCTCAGAAGCTGCATATGCTATTTCGTGGTACCTTGATTGCTCTGGATTGGAAAGTTGTTTCTTAAAGCTGTTCTATCAAAGGCATGTAAAAAATATATAACACTCACGTACTTCTTTCACTTAAAAGCATGCTGTATTGCCAAAGACTGTGAGGTTTAAGCATTAAACATACATGAGAGTGCTTTTGGGGGGAGGGAGTAAAACCTGGAGATCTCACTCCCCAGAGTCCTAACATCAATTTACCCCAAAGTGAAAAGTTCTGATTTCCATAATGTCTTTGACCAGCTGTCACTTCATGACTTGCTCTGTGATGATGCATCATTATTCAGTTAGAAACAAAGGCTGGTGTCTCAGAACTTCTGTGCAGCCAATTGATATTGCTGTGGAAGAGCATCTCGGGTCACAGAGGAGCATATGAACATGCTTCAAAGGATAAAGTTTACTTAATAGACAATGTGTTGTTTGATAACCAGTCTCTGCTCATTTGAAACTTGTTATATTTAGCTCTGTGAAGTGATTCTCAGCTTCGTGTCAGAGCAAATACTCCTTTCAGTTCTACACGCTTCTACGTACAGTTTCATTGTATTTAATCAAATAAATTGCATTCAGGAAGAAAAGCCTAGATGTTCCCCCAAAATCCTCAAGGTGTTTATTTCCAGTAGATCGTTCATCACCTTTCTGTACCCTGCTGCCTAAGGGGAGAGAGAACATTTAACTTTTTGAAGTAGAATCAAAATGACATTTCATTTTTCCCTAGGTTTTCCTTCTTTCTCTGTATTTGAATTTAAGGAACCGTACCTGCTCTTTGTGGAGCCTTCTTAATTCCATCCAGTAGCTCCCAAATCCTCCAGTGCCTGCTGAATTCAGGAGAAATTGCAGGTGTTGAGCATCTTTGGATATTTGGTGCTGTTCCCTGTTTGTGACTGTTTACATCCTTTCAGTGGTGGTGGTTGTCTGCACTCTGGGAATTTTTATACTTGCTCAAAGCTGGACAGAATTGTACAGTGGTATTGGAAAGGAGTTGGGAGGTTTTTTGTCCCCTGCCAACATCTATGTGGAGACTTGTAGTACCACAGCAGCTTTTTTTGAGATTAAAAAGTTATAACAATGAAACTTAGGAGATTTTCTCTCATAGTATGTTAATATGCCACCCTGTGGAATGGATATTCTTTATATCCATCTTATGTATATCCTCTTCTAGGTTTTACTTCTACTTCAGATCCATTAGTGGGTTTATTTAAGGCTATAATCTCTAGTATTAGGTAGCTTTCTGTCAATGTGACTGGCCTATGTCTGATTATTATTTTTTTTTCTGTGTCTTCTCTGCACTGAGATGACATGTTTGGCCGTTTCCTCTCTTGTAGGACAGTGTTGCTGTTAATAAGAATAATCCTCGAGTACTGCCAGTGTGTGGATAACATTCCTTCCATCACCACGGACATGCTCACCCGTCTGTCTGATTTACTGAAGGTAAGACTCCAAGAAGCCTGTGATGCTTCACATGCTTTTATGTTTTCATAGAAATGATACAAATTGCCTGGAAACGATTGTGCTTGTTACTGTGCCCCTGTACTCAGCGGTGGTGAGGCCACACCTGGAGTATTGTGTCCAGTTTTGGGCACCTCAATACAACAGTGATATCAAGGTGCTGGAGTGAGTACAGAGGAGGCAACGAAGATGGTGAAGGGCCTGGAGAATAAATCTCAAAAAGAGCGATTGAAGGAGCTGGGGCTGTTTAGTTTGAAGAAGAGGGGGCTGAGGAGAGACCTCATCACTCTCTACAACTACTTGAAAGGACGTTGTAGACATTGGTGCTGGTCTCTTCTCCCAGGTAATTAGGGATAGAACAAGTGGGAATGGGTTCAAGCTACAACAGGGAAGGCTTAAACTGAACACTAGGAAAGAGCTTTTCACAGCAAGAGTGGTCAGGCATTGGAATAGGCTGCCCAGGGAGGTGGTTGGGTCACCATCCTTGGATGTGTTTAAGAGTCATTTAGATGTGGTGTTGGGGGAGATGGTGTAGGGGAGAACTTTGTCGGGTAGGGTTGATGGTTAGACTTGATGATCCCAAGGGTCTTTTCCAACCCAAATGATTCTATAAGGTGGCCTTTTAAGATAAGGACATTAAAAATGCAATTTGTTGTGCAAAGTAGCTTCAGGAGGGCTGGCTTTCCCCTTGTTCACCTGGAATATTGGAAATCCCATCCGGTAGCATTCCCCAGAGCTGCCTGTCCTTCAGGCTGGGGGTAGGATTAACACTGCTAAAGAAAGAGCAATTTGATCCCAGGTGCCACAGGGATATATCTGTATTCAGGAAGGAAATGAGTCTCTTGGTTTTTACAAGTCAGTAGAAATATAGTCAACAGAAGCATGAAAAATAGTGTGGGATGAAGCTTATGTTGTAAAATGTGAAGATGATGAAAGACTAGGAGATTTTTCTCCTTTACTTCTCACTAGAGAAGAGGAAAGCTGGTAAAGCACAGATACTGCAAGGTAATACAAGTAAACAATAATAAAAGGAGCATATGAATGCACCTTAAAACTCTTATATATATATATATATATATACACATATCTATCTATTTAGATAGATGGGCTCCAAAGCCTACCAGTTAATTTATTTCAAGTGATATCTCTGCCCACAAAGGTTATGTCAGGTACTAGAGTTGTGAACATAAGCATAGTTGATAAAAGGCAAACAGATTCTACCCTCCAAAAGTATATTTTACATAAGATGGGGGGCAGGGGAGGGGAAACACACCCAAGGAGATGGACCTTTAAATAATCTTCCTGTTGGTAGCTCTTAACCTGAGTAACCAGCTGCAGGAACACTCCTCCCATGGGTTCTTCAGATTCATCCACAACCCTTCCTCATTCTATGTACTCTCCAAGTCCCTCAGCCTGGGACCGGGCAGGAGTTTGCCTCTCATTCTCCAGCTGCTGCTTCTCTCAAGTCTTGCATCTTCTTGCAGGCTGGCAGAGTAGCAGCAGATGCCTCCAACTCAGCCAGATCTGCATTTCTGTCTGTCTTCTCTCTCCCTGCTGTATTTTGTTCCAGCTCTGTGTCGTTTGTGGTTTATTCCTTGACATCCAAACACGGTGTGTGGTTTAATCATTGTACTGAGGTGCCATCATTTGGAGAGATGACCACAGAAGCTATCAAAGATAAAAGCTCACTTATGACTCGGGGTCTCCTTGGAAGTCACTAGGCTTTTTCTTTGACAGCTGCCAGAGCTAGCAGATTCTGAAGGTAGCGTGAGTGGGTCTTAATTGTGATGAAAGCTGAAAGTGTTCCCAGTTAATGAAATCCCAGGCCATTTTGGAGTCTGCAACTAGAGTGAAATACCATCAGTGTGTGAACAAAAAACACCAGCATAATTACTGGAGTTGTTCAGCAGGTGCAGACAAGAGGAGGCTGGTGACCCTGGGGCCAGAATGTGGAAATGCTTTCCTCCAAGCAGTCACAAGGAGGGGGTATTGCTCTTTGGGTGTTTCAGGCACACTACTTCTTTGCTGGTTTTGTCTGCAGCATGCCATCCAGTAACAGCTACCAAAGGTAGGGGGAGAGTATGAGTTATCCATCATTTTTTCTAGAGCGAGTTTTTCATGGTCTGCCATTCAGTCAATGAGTTGGCTGAGTGACGTTCAAGCAGGCCGAGTGCAAGATCCTGCACCTGGATCACAGAAATCTCGGGCACAAATACAGGTTGGGTGGAGATTGGCTTGAGAGCAGCCCTGAAGAGAAGGATTTGGGGGTGATGGGGGATGAGAAGCTCAACACATGAAATGGCAGCCCAGAAAGCCAACCCCATCCTGGGCTGCATCCCCAGTAGCATGGCCAGCAGGGTGAGAGGGAGGATTCTGCCCTCTGCTCTGTTCTGAGGAGACCTCCCCCCAGTGCTGCTTCCAGCTCTGGGTTCACCAGAGCTTCCCTCTGCTGAAACGCTGCCCTGAGTTTCTTTGGGCCACTAACTACTGAGAGCAGAGAAAAAGTTTGTCTTATGAGTGAAGTCGTGGCCTCCTCTGGAGCAGGGAGTATGTGAAATTCTGGTTCTGCCCCTCGTTTATCTGTTTAATCCTGCAGAATTTTATTGATGGTGTTTCTAAAACTGTGGTTACGTCCAGTTCTTGGCGTGGGCATAACTCTTCACTCTCTTTTTCTTTCTCACAGTATTTCAACTCTAGAAGCTGCCAACTAGTGCTTGGAGCCGGCGCGTTGCAAGTGGTTGGTTTGAAAACGATCACTACAAAAAATCTAGGTATGGGTTTCTGAATTAAAAATGTCAAATGGTAAAGCTGCACCGAAGGAAACATAGGAAGAAACGCCCAGGCCAGCAAAATGTTTTGACTGTGGGAAGGTGGAGTTACTTTTTTAGCAGTGCCTTTGGAGCTGCTTGTCAGTGATGTGAGAAATGATTTCTGTGGGTGGCTCCGAGTTGAAAAGTTAGTTTTTATGTGGCTGAACCACGTCCCGGCGCGGTGGGGAACTCAGGGCTCTCTCTGTGCTGAATCCAAGCTGTGACTCGAGCTTTAGAGTTTCTTATTTTCAGCTGTTGAAGCTGAATTGCCAGCCCCGAGTTACCCTTCAGCTGCTCTGAAACGCTGGGGAGAAGGAGCTAGGTCCCCAGTTCCATGCTACAGAACCTCAAGATCCCCAGTTTTAAAATTTATCTGCTGAAATTCAGAGCCTTTGGTTGACGAATGTTTGAACTCACAGCTCCTGTGGTTCAGGGTGTCCTGAACCTTTGCCTTTTAAAAAAGGGAATGGCTTGAGGAGGGTGGGCTGAGAGCCTTCCTCTCCAGGGGTCATGGACCCAAGTGAGCAGAGAAAAGCTGGGCTGGGTCTTTGCTGCAGAAGGGCTTGGCCAGCGTGGTGACCTGTCCTGGGCCAGCTCAGGCCCTGTTGGGCACGGGAGGAAGCTGGGTTTTGGGAATCCTGACAGCACAGCAGGCTGTGGGGGCAGCACTGGCAGGGCAGGGTGTCTACCCACACCTCCCACCAAAGAGATACTGGTGCCAGCAGAACGTGGCTGCTGAGGGGAGGGAGCTGATGAGTCGTATCTTTTGAGATCTCTCCTCGTTCTGCGTGTGCCCAGGGCTCAAAATGTCAAGTAGACACTTAAAGCCTGTTGTAAAATTATTCCCTTACCCCATATCTTAAGGGGTAACCCCTTAAGGGGTTGGCGTTTTCACAGGGTGGGGTGGAAACAAAATGCTTCCCTCCTTTTATTAAAAAAAAAACAAACCCCAAACCAACAAAACCCCCAAAAGCCAAAGACATTAAACTGCCTCGGATCTGCTATTTATGTGAAAGGAGATACAAAAAGACTCTTCCCGTGTAATAATTCGTTTTTCTTTCCCTCTCTCACTTCTGGATTTGCAGCCCTTTCTTCACGTTGCCTCCAGCTAATCGTCCACTACATTCCTATTATCAGGGCTCATTTTGAAGCTCGACTGCAGCCGAAGCAGTTTAGCATGCTCAGGCATTTTGACCACATTACGAAGGTAATTCTTTTGGCATTTCCTCAGTAAACACAAAAGTCTGCTTTTCAGCTGTGCTCTGAAGAACGTGAACGCTGTTAGATAGTAAATAAAACCTGTTTTCTTTCTTTCTTTTTTTTTTTTTTCCCTATTGCAGGATTATCATGACCACATCGCTGAAATTTCAGCGAAGCTCGTTGCCATAATGGATAGTTTATTTGACAAACTGTTATCCAAGGTAATGATTTATGGGAATAATTATACGCTCTCTCTAAATTGCAGTTGGAGATCTCCTTTATCTTTCCTAATGGGGATTCTTCCTTTGGAGATCACCTCAACCTTTCCTAATGGGGACTTGTTTGACTTCTATAAACACCAAGCGCTGTCTTGTGCTCGCGAATGTGTTTTGTCTTAATGTTTGCCCCCTGGGTGTCATTTCCTTTCCAAAAAAAATAAATATGGTTGGTTTAGTCCTTCAGCCAGTGACAGGAATGCTATGGCTGGTGGAGGTGCTCTGGGGTTGAGAAACTGGAGGGCTCTCCCACCCTCTGACAGCTCATGGCCACAGTCAGGCTGAGCCAGTTCCCGTCTCTGGCTCTTCCCGACTCTGGCTGCTTCTTTGGAAGTGGGGGAACCGTGTAATTTCCTGTAGCTGAGGAAACAGCCCCAAAACTGCTGAGGAGGAAGAGGGTTTTGGAGGGGAAGGACCAGCCCATCTCTTGGGCCGCAGGCCTGGGGACTAGAAGGCTGCACTTAGCAGTTCCTGCTGTGGAGCAGCGTTAATAGCTGGCCCATGAAGTGCTCTCAGTATTTTTTGGGTTTTATTTTTTGTGGATTCATCAGTGGAACAGGTTGGTCCTGGGCTGGATCTACTCACTTTGACTCACCTGGAGGTGAAATGCAGTGACAGAGACTGCCCCAAGGGGGGACCTCCTGCACCCACAGAGTCCATCGATAAATACACAAGCTTTTAAATCTTAGTGTTTTGCTTTGAATCTTAAAATCTTTTTTTTAATTATTATTAGTAAAAAAACCAAAAAAGCAGCTGTTCCATGAGAGAAATGAATTAATTCTTTAGTGAGGGGTTGATTGAAGGGCTGGGCCACCCTTTTCTTGGAAAGACCTTTCTGTCTTCCTTGCTGTTTCTGCCAACTTTGTTTGGTTTATGTTGTGCTTTTTCTTTTTGTATGTTTCTTTGGGCTATCAAATACCTTATGTAAGCTTTGGGGGAGGAGGGGTGGGGAGCCAAAGCATTTAAATTCATAGAATGGAATCCTAGAATGGAATCATAGAATGGTTCGGGTTGGAAGGGACCTTAAAGACCATTGAGTTCCAACCCCCTGTGCAAGGTCAAAATTAGGATTCCCTACCCCCCTGTTGTGTTTGTACTTTTTAAAAAACACATTTATGCCCTTTTCTAAAGATCCAAATAGCAGTCTGCTGCTTTTTTGGGCTCTTTCCCCCATATAAATAAACATAAAAATACCTGTTGCCTCTGACTGTTCCTACCAAACCCCATCATTTTAGCTCGTCTCGTTCCTGAAATCATGAAATCTTGGCACCGATGGCTGCAAAGAACAAAAAACCCAGGAAGTGTGTGAATGGGCCCGTCAGCGCGACCGTGTCGGTGTGTTCTTTGTGTTCTGGGGTTTTGTGAGAGCCCAGATGGTTTCCATGCCTCATGGAGAAAGTGCTCACCTGCTTTAAAGGGTGTAAATCTGGCTGAGTCAGCAAGGGAGATGTACAAACATTGTGGTCTGGAACCTGCTTTGTAGGAGACAAAGAGTTTGGTCCAGTAGGTGGCCCTTGGGTGACGTGGGCAAGTGACTTTTGGGTTTCTTGGCTCTGCTTCCATGGGGAGCTGAGTGGAGGAGAGCAGCAGCCATGGGGCTAGGTGCCTGGGCAGGCATCTCACAGCAGCTTGGACCAGGGGTGTTTAACAGCTATAATTAACCAGTGAAAAGGGCGTAGATTTGTCAAAAAGGATCTAAATGGTGATGGAGAAACTCTAGTTTGGGTTCCTAGCTTCTCTGTGAGCTTGCCATCTTGTGATTGTTTGGACAGAAGAGCAGTAGATTATTTTTTTTTGTCCAATCCCTCGTGGTGTTACAGTGTTATGGTGTTGACAACCAGGTATTACGTGCTGTTGGCAACAAAGATGATGGAGGGATTGGAGCATCTCCCTGA
>BJBW01011209.1:0-10206 GCA_004320125.1 Scolopax mira | reverse complement strand
GCCATCCTGAGTGATGTGCTCTGGGCAACCCTGCTTTGGGCAGGGGGGTTGGACTAGAGGATCTCTAGAAGGTCCCTTCCAATTCTGACAATTCTGTGATTCCATGACTTCAGCTGGAGATCCAAAGGGCCAGGAGCTTGCAGGGCTGGATCTCACGATTCTTTCTGGTGCTGTTGCTTTTTCCCCTGTGAAGGACGAAAGCTTTGATTTGTCCCTAAGTCACGCAGGAGCCATTGCCCCAGTTTGCCCAGCTTTCCAGCATTCTGGTAACTGGTAAATTGTTTCTCCCCTCACTCTGCTGGCTTGAGGCACAGTCCTGTCCTCTGTGGGGTTGTCCCAGGCAGGCTCCCAGAACAGAAAATGCTGGTGCCTCTTCACCGGGGGCTAAAGAGCCAATTTCACTGTTCCTGAGACAATTTCTCAAAGCACTTCTGAAATCACACTTGGATCTTCCTTCTCCAGGGCGGGGACGGAAGAATTTTGGCAAGAAAATCTCTTGCCATCTGGTAGTTTCCAGTGTCTCGTTTCTTGGATCTCGGTCACTGGGAGAAGGGAAGTTTTCAATTTTGCGGAAATTCTTTGGAAAACCAATCTTTTTGTGGCTTGTTTTTTTGGGTTTTTTTTTTTAGGGCTGGTTTGTTTGGGTTTGTTTTTTTTTTTAATGGCCAATATTGAGTTTTCAGGAGCTCCCATTTCTTTATGCTTTCCTTGGGTATTTTTTTCAGGAACTTGGATGTACATGATCTTAAAAAAAAAAAAAAAAAAGGCTTGTTCCTTGGGGGTCAGTACTGGGTCTGGTCTTACTCAACTGGGTGAGGGGACAGCGTGTCCCCTCAGCACAGTCGCTGATGACACACCAGGAGGCTGTGCCACCATCCAGAGAGTCCTGGACAGGCTGGAGGGTTGGATGGAGAGAAACCTGATGAAGTTCCACAAGGGCAAGTGTAGGGTCCTGCACCTGGGGAGGAATGACCCCCCACACACACCAGTACAGGTTGGTGTTCACCTGCTGGAGAGCAGCTCTGCAGAGAGGGACCTGGGAGTCCTGGTGAACAACAAGTTGCCCAGGAGCCAGGGATGGGCCCACATGGCCAAAAAGCCCAACGGTCTCCTGGGGTGCGTTAAAAATCTGCCCTGGGGAGGCCCCATCTGGAGCACTGGGTCCAGTTCCTGTCCAACCTGCTCTGGGTGATGCTGCTCTGGCAGGGGGTTGGAGGAGATGTTCTCCAGAGGTCCCTGCCACCCCCACGTGATGCTGTGAAATGGAAACCAACACAAAGTAAGGAGCAAAGAGTAGGTATTCAAATAACAGAGAGGAGCAGCCAAATTTGGGAAACCCTCCCTTTCCATACCACTCGGGAAGCTGCTCTTTGCCTGCGAAGCAAGAAGTGCTAAAAAGTTGTGTGACGTGAGACCTTGACTCAACTGGATGAGACCCAGTGACCCTTTCAATTGGCGATTTGCTAAAGGAACCTTGATTGACAGCTTCCAGCCTAAACTCTCCTGGTTTAAAAATGGTAGAAAGGAGTAACGGGGTTGTGGTTTTTATTTCCAGTATGAAGTGAAAGCTCCCGTTCCCTCGGCCTGCTTCAGGAATATCTGCAAGCAAATGGCAAAGATGCACGAAGCTATATATGATCTCCTTCCTGAGGAGCAAACTCAGGTGAGTCTTATTTGGGAGATTCGTGTGATCAATATCATGACCAATATCAATTCTTGCAGTCAATAACATGAGAGATTTTCTGCTTCGTCTTGGGGTGGGGGGGGAAGGTTTTTTTTGAGTCTTTGTGACACCCACACGGGAAAGGAGTTGGGTTGATGTGAAAGTCACGCTCTGAAGTGGTTGGACATTCAGGGAGAAGGATGAGACACGGGGAAAGAACTGAGTGATTCCAGCATTTTTGTGCTGCGTTTTCATGTTCTGGAGAGGGGAGTCCTCAGTTTGGGAATTGGTGCTGGAATTCTACACCAACGGGAGCTCTTCTGGGGCTCGAGCACAGCCCCTCTGCTCTGCCCTGGGGAGGGAGCTCCACCCTCACGTGTGGAGCACTGGGTCCAGTTCTGGGCACCCCGGTTCAAGAAGGACAGGGAACTGCTGGAGGGCTACAGAGATGATGAGGGGCCTGGAGCATCTCCCTTACAAGGAGAGGCTGAGGGACTTGGGTCTCTTTAGTCTGGAGAAGAGAAGGCTGAGGGGGGGAATCATCAATGCTTGAAAATACTTAAAGGGCAGGGGACAGGAGGATGGGGTTGGTCTTTTTTCAGTGGTGCCCAGGACAAGAGGAAATAAGAAGTTCCACCTAAACATGAGGAGGAACTTGTTTCCTGTGAGGGTGGCAGAGCCCTGGCAGAGGCTGCCCAGGGAGGTGGTGGAGTCTCCATCTCTGGAGACATTCAAAACCCACCTGGACACGTTCCTGTGGGACCTGCTCTGGCAGGAGGTTGGACTAGATGGTCTCCAGAGTTCCCTTCCATTCCCATGCGATTCTGTGATGTCTTGCTGCTGGTCCTCAATTTTTGTTTTGCCACGTAGTGCTACAGGAATGTGGCATTCGTTCCTTATAACCAGACGTGATCGCCTCAGGATGCTTACAGATCAACACTGGGTCTATTTGGCTTGTGTGGCAAGGTTTTGGTTGGGAGACAACAGGGGGTAGCTTCTGGGAGATGCTGCTAGAAGTTTCTTTAGTGTCTTATAGAGCCAATGCCAGAGCCACTTCTTTGCTTCCTAGAAAAATGCTTAACACAGTGCTCCTTTTGGGTTTTCAGATTGGTTAGTGTTTAATAATACTAAACTGACAGTAAGATATATGTAGTTTGTTTACTTGTCTAATGAGGTATGAAGTCCCTGAAGGCTGTTCTTCACTTGCTTCATAGAACCAAGACTCATCTTCTGTGTATGAGTAGTAGCTTGAGCCTGGCATAGTTACTTGCTTATAACTTCATGATGCTTTATCTGAGTAAGTTAATATTTAAAGTCTGATTTGGCAACCTGCCCCCCTAAAGCAGAGAATATAAGCTAGTGTTTAAATTCTTTGTTTTGATGCAGGATTAATTCCTGGATTTCAATTCATACAGACTGATCAGTTTCATTTAAATGAGGTACCTGGATCAAAAGACTGGAGTTCAGATTTCTGATGTATAGCTGTAGGTTGAAAATGTGCTTTATGAAGTTCTGACTTCCAGTATTTTTTTTAAAGAAAACTAAAATCTGTGATCAATTTGCAACTGAGAAAATATCAGCCTGGTCCAAATATGAACTTGAAATTAAAACTTGTTCTCTGGCACAGAGTTGTAGTATGTTGGGGGGTTAGATGAGTGTATTTACTGTAGCTGGGCTCCCCAAACCGTAGAAAGGTGACAGGAGCAGAATTTACTGGAAAAAAGAACTGTAGTTGAATGGAGTACATAAAGTGTAAAAGTGCAATCATGTATAGGGTAATAATAGGTGGAGTCAAAATAACCCCCCTGTCACTGAATATCTAGCTCTCCAGATGTTTTGTTCTTCATTCCAGCACATTTGTTATTCCTGAATCTAACTGATATTGCCACAGCTACCACAACTGTTAAAGAATCTCTGTATGAAAATGGCAAAACTTACATAGAAAACCAGCAAAAGTTAGCACTTATTACATGGCTTTATGGAAAGAAAACTGCAGGAATCAAACTTTATAGTTTGTTGAAAGATTTTTCCTTTTTCTGTGTAGTAGTGGTGTAATAGAAGCAATGCCAGTTATGACGCACTGTATGAACTGTTCATTTATATATGTGTGTATATAGAAATTTTTATTGGAGTGCTTGGAAAGACTGTTGCCTGATCTGAGAAGTTAAATGCAGAGTTCTAGAATCCCTTTACTTAAGGGCAATTTAAAGAAAGGTTTTTAAGCAAAAAAAAAAAGTGCTTGTTTTTGATCAATGAATTGTCAATGGATTGTCAAGAGATGGTAGTAGAAAATATTAACCTTTTTAAAGGTCTTGTGAAAACATAACTTTAATATGTGCAGCTTAGTTACAGAATATGGATGGGATTCTGGTCCTGGAAAAGACCTAGATGTGCCAGATACTACGTCCAGCTTATGCTGTGATTCATGACTGAGCTTTCTAGCAAGTTAGTGTCAAGTGGCATTTACTGTATGATATTAAGCATATGTCCATATTGTCAGGTCTCCTAATTTTATTGCATGTCACTTATTTGCTTTTTCAAAAAGCCTACTTTTTAGAGTCATATGGTTTTGTAAGGGTTTCAACTTACGGTAGCATAACAGAATATTCTTACCCTTGTGGTTCTATAGGAAGCCTTAAAGGTGGAAACTAACTCTTTAAGAACAAGAAGGCAAGTAACTTTCCCTCAAGTATTTAAAATACTTGCTTTTTAAGCAATTGCTATGTTGTGTCGTTTGTTTTTTTTTTGCTAACCTGCCATTTCTCTGTGCCTGTTCATGTTGTGATAAAGCAGACCAGAACTGTATCAGGTTCTTTTCTTGGTCTTGGAGGTGGATATTGAGCGTGGGCTGGATTATGACACTTGCATTGTGCATTATGACACTCGCTCTGCCTGTGGAAATGCTGGATATCTTACTTGACAAACAGTTATGAATAGTCTAAGGCTGTTGATTTTGAAGGTCTTGGTTATTATGCCATTACAATGACAGAGGACCAGCAAGCGGGATGTTTATGTTAAGGCATGGAGTTGAGAGCCAGCTAGTGCCAGAGGTGCTTTTTAAGAGCAGCTTTGTTCTTTACAAGACAGGGTGAAGGGACAAGGAGAAGTAGTGATAAAACTAAGAGCATACGTGCTTTTTTTTTTGCCTGAAATGCTGGTGAATTTTAAAGCTTGCAGACGCTTCACTGTCAAGCGGTGTGGAGAAACAGATGGAAATTAATCTGAGTTGAGTTTTTAAAGTTATCCAATTATTCAATCTTTTCAGAAAAAATCTGTGGTAAAGACATAACATGGTTATTCTTGTTAACCTCTATCTGTGGGTAATCTAATTTTCCTTGTGTAGTGTCTAATACTAGCTTGTATGAAACCAACAGTCAAGAATAAGCTTTATCTGAAACAAACTTTACTAGTGTGTAGATTTCATCTCTTTGTTAGAAGCAGAGATGCAAGGGGTCTCTCCAGCTTGCCTGGAGTGAAATGGGCTCCAACCACTGCCTTGAAGTGGGAGAGAGGGTTAAGGTGAAGGACAAACTTTTAAGGCCCCCAGATCCTATATTAATGATGCTGTAGCTGCTGCCTTTTGGTACAGCCTTTGGAAGCTTCTGTGTACCTGCCTGGTGAGGGTGTCTGGCCTTAAAACAGATTTTAGACTTCAGGTGAAAGAGGTGCAGATAAAGAAATATGTGCTGTTTGAGATAGCTATAAGGGGAATGGAGCATGGGAATGTTTTAGGTGTGTCACAGTTGGTCTTAATGTCTGTATGATTGCTAACACTGGTACTGTCATAAATAAGATCACAATGTAATTTCTCTTGTTTCTTATTATTTGGAGCTCTGACTGAGAGGCTCACATTCTTACTGGTCTTCACATCCACATTCAATTCAGATGCCAGTAAGTGTCTTAGATATGGAACTGTGATCGTAAGAACTGTGATGTGGAATTAATGAACACTTCCCTGAGTATTATCCTTCAGAGATCTTCACATTTTTTTGCCTAAAGCCAAGTTCGTGTATTTGTGTCATTACTCTGAATATACTGGTTTTATTCTACTTTATGTAGCTGGCTGCTTTAGTTTTAATAAAACCTTCACTGCTTTTGAAGTAGTTTTGATTTTATAGTTAAAACAACAAGAAACTAAGTTAGTTAATCTTTCAGATAAAAATGGATTTTATATGTAGTTTGTAGTGTGAGCTTAATTTGCACATCCAGCCTGTGTGGGTGTGTGTCCCCGGCCTGAAGGGAGCAGAAGCTGATGCTGTGTGTGGATCTCTGTTCCTTCTGCTCTGCTGCCCTGCAGGTGGCAGTAGGGGTCTGGCACAAAAGACCCCTGACCCAAACTTCTGTGAGTAATGTTTGTATTTGACTTGGCACTAAAAGTAAAAACAGTTCCTTTCAATTGCTTTTTTTTTTCTTCCGTTTTTGTTGATTTGTGGAAGATGCTCCTTTTCACTCTGTCGCTGGATGGCGTTTGGCCCTTTAGGCATCTCTTTCAAAAAGAAAGCACAAGCTAAAGACTTGTCTAAATTTGTCACGCAATAAGGCACTACTTTGCTGTTTTGCTGTGTGGTGTCACCATGTACAGGTGCAGGGAAAACATCTTTGCTCATGGTAATGAAACTTAAAAGAATTTGGGTTTTCAAAAGCACTAAATAAAAAGTGCTATTATAGTTACTATATGCTTTTGCATATAATTACTTCAGAGGATGATGAGAGAATTGGATTCCAAATGCTTAAGCCCAATTCTGGAATTAGTTTCATAATTTAATAGTTTGTAAATAATACATTATCAATAAAGGACTGAAAGTAATATTGCGGAGCATCTTGTTTTCTAAAATGATTGGTCAGAGTAATAGCAATTAAGACTACTTCTGAAATTGTGGTAGAATTTTTATGTGCTATTAGAAATATTAATAATTTAAGCTGTGAATGATGTCAATAACCAAACCTTGTCCTAAGGGTTGTCCAGGGCTTATGTCATTCAGGTGGAACTCCCAATTCAGATTCAACTTCTAAGTCAATTGCTTGAGTGATCAAACTGGAAAGATTCAAAGTACTTTAATTTTTTTGAGAATTATGTTGTAAGCTATTTGTTTAGAAAGAAAAGATCTACAAAAAGCATATGCCATTACTATTACCCAGAATCCAATAAAAGATAGCTTTTCAAATTATTACCATATGAGTGTAGGAGTTGTTTTGTACTGTAAAGTTATTTCAGATACCAGAATAATTTGTTTCATACTTTGAGTTCCTCACTGTTAAAGTGTCCCCTTAGATTTGCTATTACTTTGACTATTGTGTGATACATACTTTAAAAAAAAATAGTTTACAGTAAAAGAAACTTAACTAGCAATTGTAATTCCAGATTGTGTGCAAAATGTGCCAAATGAAGTAATGGTATTTGCAGGGATATTGTACAACAGCAGTAGCTGTGGGGAAATTACTATAAAACTGTTAAATATGCTCCCCCCCTCTCTGCTGTCTTTAACCACTCCTGTAAAAGATTAACAAAAATAAAGCAATCTTGACAAACACGCCAATGGAGAAATCATATGTTATAAATGGTTCCCCATTGTTTCTGTTGATTTACAAATTCACGGGCAGCTTTAACAAGGGAAGGTGACTGAAAAAGGCTTTTTTAAAATATTTGCATATCTCTTGAAGAATCTTCCTAGGACTTGGCAGAGTGGTAACCGAAGCAAAGGAAAACACTCGATTGTAGGTAGTGCTGCTTTCTTAAGCCAATGCCTTTGTCTCTGAGCTATTGCAGACTCGAAAGATGTCCTGACTAACAGGAAAGTTGGTTGAAATGAATTTATTTTAAGATGGAGTTTTTGAATGTGCGTTCTATAATGCTGGCTTTAAGAAAAGTCTAATTATAGGAAAATGACCTCATTGATTTGGATTGGTTTCATTTGATAGTGATTATCTGCAGATGATTGCCAATTTAAAAGGACCATAGGAAAGATTGCATGAACAAACCACTTCTGGGTGTATTATACTTTAGGATATCATCAAAGATTTATCACTAACAGTGTAGCTATGTTTCTTCATGCCTTTTTTGATATACATTCAGAAGTCTTCAGAGAATCAATTAGATAGGGGAAGACCTTTAAGATGGAATCCAGTAATAAATCTAACACTGCCAAGGCCATCACTAAACCATGTCCCTAAGTGCCGTGTCTGCATGGCTTTTAAATCCCTCCAGGGATGGTTGTCTCGTATCTTTCCTTCTTAGCTTAACAGATTCATGGCCACAGGAAAGAAATTTTAAGAAGGTCCAAAGCCATTGCTGGGAGACTTTGCAAATTCTTATTTTCAGGTGTCTGTTTTCTTTCTACAGTTGTGGAAAAAGCTCATGATAGTTTCTCTTGTCCCTCTTTTTTTTTTTTTGCAACACCAGTATTTGCTGTACCTAAATAGAAAAGTGTGGGGCAGTGTATTTACTAGCATTGCTTCAACAATATATTTTTTTTTATTAAAGACTTTGCTTGCTGCCTGCCCAGTGTTTGCAAAGAACTTTGCTGTGCCCATTGCCAGAATGACAAAGTCCCATGGGGGGGTGTTATTTACATACCTTGCCAAGGGTATGTCAGAGTATGGTCAGAGTATTCACAATAGTCTCTTGTCTTGTGCTGTTTGTGCCTCTGTCCTGGGCACTGGTGAGGCCCCACCTCGAGGGCTGTGTCTAGTTTTGGGCCCCTTCCCACAAAAAAGAGGAGCTTGAAAGGTATCAGCATATGTAAGTTAAAAGAATTTTTAATTCTTTATGAATTATAGCTTGAACACTTATAAATGAAATGTTTTACATGGGTTAAATAAGTGGGGTAGTGCACTTTGCTTTCTTCTCAAAAACAAGTTTTATATCTTAAAGAGTTAAATTTGGTCTCTCTTTATTTACATGGCAGTTGTTGGCAGTACTCCCTGTTGTCTCATAACTTGTTCAATACTTTCTTAAATCTTGCATTTCTATGGTACATGATCAGATAAGCAAAACGAGTGAGATTTTTGTAGGAGGAAGTTCAATGAAATACTGTTCCCTTGGGATAAAAGTCTTGTGTGTAGGTAGTAAAACATTTGTTTTGATGCAAGGATGTGTAAGGTGAATCTTCTGGGTCCATGAGGCTTCTTTTTGGAAAGATACCCCAGGGAAGAGCCAGCCAGGGCTTGAAGCCAGTGTAGGAGCTGGAGTGGCGGCCAAAGAGCGGGTTGGGGTGCTGTTAGCATCTTCTGTTTGTGGTTTCTTCTAATCCCTTCTTCCCTTACTTGGTGTTCCGTTTACCTAATTCCTCTTCCTGCATACCAACCTGAATATCCATATGTCAAAAAAACCAAGCAACAACTTGGGAATAAAAAAGGTGTACTGTATACTTGGCTTGTTCTGACCCCCCTTCTTCGTCTTGATTATACAGATTGAGATACTTGGGTGGTGTTTTAGTCATCTGTCTGGTTCTCAGGTCTGATTCCAATAAGTGGGAATAATATTAATAAACACATCTGAATTGAAGAATAAATACTGTATTCTTATAGTAAAAGAATCTCATTAAAACAGTTCCATTATATTTGTAGATAGAACAGTAGAAGCAGCATAGGTTCAGTGTCACTGTGTGGTGTGTGGATTCTGCAGGGGGATGAAGCAAAGATGTTTGTTTCACTTTACCAACATATATAATTTGTCTTTTGACCCTGTGGTGTAACAGGTTTCAAGTGGATGTCCACACACCATTGTGAGCAATGCAATTGGCTACACTCAAATGTTTATCCCACCTATGCTAATGAAACCTTACTGTTTTGGTACACTGCTGTTTGTTACATCTTGCACCACACACGTGTCACCATATAAGGACATTGTTTTACTGATCCCAAGGCCTCCTTCCCATCAATACCAGATCACCTGCTGAGCTCTCACTCAGCAGTGTCTCCAACTTTCTCATTCTCCACACTATTGCTGCTGTGATTCTTACCAGTTTCTTAATGAGCTTTATTTTTTTTTTAAATGCAGAGACTTGAAGGGTGTAATAGTCACTCTGAGTGACAATGGACATCTTCAGTGTTCCTACCTTGGAACTGATCCTTCACTCTTCCAGGCTCCTAGGGTTGAGTCTAGGGAAATAAACTATGAAGAATTTGAAGCTGAAATGAAAGAGCTGCAGAAAATCATCAAGGAGGCCACAAAAACACAAGGTACACTTCTCCCTTTTCTATAGTTTGTATGTATTTTTAACCACCTGACTTTCCCTTAAGATGATTACTCACTTAAAAATATTTTTTTTATACTTTAACCATAATTGCACTTTCCTGTAGGAGATGTAATATTTCATGAAGTTTAGGTTTTAATAAAGTGTACAAACAAAATTTTAGACTGGAAGGCCCTTGGATACAGAATACTTTGTTTGCATTGTTTGGATGCCTGTTGGAACTCTCCAGATCTTTGTTTAAAGAAATGGCCTCAAGTTGGGCCAGGGGAGGTTCAGATTGGAGATTAGGGAAAGTGTTTCCATGGAAAGGGTTCTTGCCCATTGGACTGGGCTGCCCAGGGCAGGGGT